>JAODLL010019559.1:22927-52399 GCA_026546735.1 Forbesichthys agassizii | reverse complement strand
GAGCTGAGCCGGAAGGCAAAGCTCTCGATCTACAGGGCAATTTTTGTTCCTACCCTCACCTATGGTCATGAAGGGTGAGTCATGACCAAAAGAGCAGGATCACGGGTACAAGCGGCCAAAATGGAGAGTTGCTAATCCTTTGCGTCGAAAGGAGCCCGTTGAGGTGGTATGTGCCCCCTGGGCGCCTTGCTTGGGATGTGTTCCAGGCACGTCCAGCTGGGAGGAGGCCTCGGGGAAGACCCAGGACTAGGTTGAGAGATTATATCTCCATACTGGCCTGGGAATGCCTCGGGATCCCCCAGTCAGAGCTTTCCAATGTGGCTCGGGAAAGGGAGGTTTGGGGACCCCTGCTGGAGCTGCTCTACCCACGACCTGACTCTGGATAAGTGGATGAAGATGGATGGATGAATGGATGATTAGAAAGTTCAGTTGCTAATCAGACACATTCAAAATGATTCTGAGGCTTTCCAGATTGATTCTCATGCCGAAATTAAATTGAAGCTCTGGATATCAGGATAGTCTTACGACGCTACCACGGTCCAACATTGCTGTGAAAAAAACGGTCCATTGGAGTGAACAGAGATGACTCGACTCTCTCTTTAGATAGCCCTGCCGTATACTAATATACACTGATTAACTGGACATCCCTAATGTAACACTAATTTATATTTATTTTTTAGAACAATATAATTTCAAAGTTCATACAAAGTACATATAATTTAAGATCCAACACTGGACTGCAAATTTCTAGGTATCTTATCTGTTTTATTATGGCCCCCTAGGTCTTTTAATGAGCTCTAGCTAAAGCTCAAGCTTGGCACTCATTTCCTTGCATGCATACAGGTTTAAAAAAAACAGTTAAATGCTCGTTTTAACTCATGTTGATTATATGTAAGTACTGTAAGTATGTGTCTTTGTATGATTTCCATGTAATGTCTTAACGGAGCTGACCTCTTGGCTAAATGTCTCCTGATAAAATAAGTAAAACAAAAAAATGGCCCATCCTAACAGTGCATCCACCCTGAGATATGAGGTGTTAATCAGCAACTGCACCCAAATGTTCTAATGGCCCGAAATAATCCAGAAGAGCAGCGTGCGTACAATTACACACGCTGCTCTATATAGGTTTACCGTTGCAAGAGCTCAAATAGGTCTCAAGGTTGAAAAATGATAACATTATTAATTTGGGGCCTGTCCTATACGCTTTGATTGATTTGGTTGATTTACATTGCACAATATTTAGCTGGCACTTTCACTCATCTATCCACCCATCTTTTTTTTACTGAGTCACGGTTGCGGTTTCATGAGGTCTATAATCACAATATACTGTATACTGTAGTGTTTACATATCTCCAGACATTATTAAGAGAGGTTTACACAATTCAGTCACTAACAACACAAAATAAATAATGCAGCCATAAATAGGATTAAATAGATTGGTAATGTATTAATCAACTGTTAATATAAGTTGTGTTTAGTCTTCATGTCACATCAATCAGTGTGTTATCAACTCATATGATACTACATTGTGGTTTGTAGGGTTTGGCTTGTTTGGTCACTCTTATTTTAAAGCCTTACCTTGCACATGAACAAGTGTGAAGCATGTGAGACAGATAGCTGCCACCGTGAGCTTGAGAGGCTATTTATGAGTACTATATAACACATGCAATTCAGTCAAAACATTAAGTTAAAATACTGGTACCCAATTTAGCAATTTTACACAGATCTTCTGTTAACCAATACTCAACAGGTTTGTTATGTTTATTTTCTGTGAACTCCTGAAACATAGCTGAAGTAATTTAGCAAATGATCACAATAATTAACCACAGGTATTGGTTAGGTAAACATGATGTCATGTCACTAGAGAAAAACACATTGAAAAGGGGCACATACAGCAATACATCTTTATTTATACACAAGTGACTTTACTATGGTTTCATTAATAAGGCAGCCACAGGAATGATGATCAAACACACAATATATTATGTATTATCCTACACAATTTGCTGCAACCCTAGACTCTTTGAGGGTCTTTGTGACAGAATACAGTTCCATAATTCACATATTATTGGGAACATCTGACAGATATCTCAATAACAACAGATATTAAAAAAATATAAAGTTCTCACCTCAGCCGCGAAAGGGAAACTGCGTATGAAGTGCATACAATGCAAAGCAATAAAGCAAAAGTAGTTGTACTGTGTGGTAAAGCAGCAAGAAGAAGAAAGGATCAAGAATGCCAGAATGAAAGAACACAATACACAATCAAATGGAGATACATGGCGTGGTGATACAGTACATACTGTACATACTAAATCATATATTTGTTGTCACAACTTTCATTAGAATTATTTATTATTAGCTACTAGCATAATGTAAAGGCCTATAGACCATTCAAATATAGATACTATGTGCACACATGGATATTTCATTTTAGTCTCATTCCATTGACTGCTCTTATGTTGATGTGTAATTTGGAAGAAACATTTTTAAACCGCTATATTCCAGTAAAGTGGTACTTGACCTGGGAAAATTGAAAGGGGTTACAGAAGTTTGAGAACCATTGCTGTAATACATTTCATTATTACTTTTCCAAGTTATATGGACATCATCAGTGTACAGCGAAGCGCTGTTAAACTCCTAATTTGAACTACAGTAATAATATACTGTAGCTCTGTGAATACCAGACATCAACAAATTGTTCCAAAGTCCATCATCACAACAGTCCTCTAAACTTGTAAATACCAATTAAGAACTCAATAACATATTAGCTCCCTTTTCATTGAAGCTCACAGAAACATGATCCTTCTATGCTAGCCCAGTCATTTTTAGAAACGGCCACAACAGCAGGACAACAATAACTTCACTTTCAGACTTAGAACCCAGGAAGTGGTCTAAAAGTGTTTCACAGCAGGTATGATCTCATATCGCTGTGGCAACCCAGTCTTCTGAAAGCCTAACTTCCCATTGTGATATTGTTGACTGTTGGTTGAAAGAGATACAGCACACCAGCATCATGTATATTGATGAGGATTAAAGTATCCTGATCAACCGAGGACTGAATCGATTCATGGCATTGGCATGACCTTAGACATTAACGTGCAACAACATTGCATGTCCCACTTCAGCCCGTCATCATCAGCATGTCATGGACGATGCCAGGAAAATAGGCTTAATGGCTGACTTATTATAACATTTCAAACATGGCTGAACCAATCACCCTTGCGACTAGTTGATCCTTTTGTTATTTTGAAATACCAAACCACAGAGAAAAACGTAAAAAATAAAAATAAAAAACCAGGGTGAAAAAATGTCTATAATATTAGCTTAATTTCACAAGATAGGTTTTTCACACAATGACGCAATAGGGAAGATAATGGGAAATGAGGCAATCATTATCAAATGTCAACAACTGTAACAGTAAACGCACATTCCTCGCAACAGAATCAATGAGTCACGTGCCCCTGAAATATGACTGTGTCACACAAACAGTAACTCGTCTGCCTAATGTATGCTGTTATTACTCGTCTGAGGTTTTGCTGCGAGCAATGGGTTACTGCGCGGGCTTTGTATGTGATGAGAGGTGATAGAACAGTGTGGTCCCGAACACACAGAGGCACACGCCTGACGCTGTCACAGCAAAATCACGGGCCTGTCGGAGCCTCTGCCCACCATTCAGGATCATAAGCCATAGATTCTTGGCCCTTCTGTGAAGTCCGGCCATGCCCATGACATGCATTCTATTATAGGTGACATCAGCCTGATTGACAGCTGATGACCTTGCTGTTTGCTCTGCTGGTCGGCGGTTGACGTCTCTTTGTGCAGTGTCACGCCACAAATGCTCTGAGGAGTCATGTGTTGTCATTATGGTACATCAAATAATATAATATCAAAGTAGTTATATGATGAATATAATTAGACCAAGATCATTCCATAAGCCAGAGCAAACTGTCTATAAACTATATTTAGGGAATTGATGCCACCTTGTGGCAAATGTGAGTGATTCAGTAAAAAATAAAACATGCCTGTGCGTACATAATGGAGTTATGTCTGGTCCCAGCTGACTAATGCATAATGTGACTGACAATTTCAGAGAAAATGATAATCAGTAACTTACCAAGTAAGATTTCCATTGGCACATTAATGATAATGATAATAAAGCTAACAAGTGATGCATATACCTATGGAGAGGTGGAGAAAGGACATTATGGATAATCCTTAAAATAGCAGTCTACAGAATCGTCCATGCTATATACAGTGTTCCAACAAAAGCAAACATGGTGTACAATAAGAATGCTCTGTGCAGTTTGTTAATTTTCGCTGTTAGTACTGGAGAGTTGAGCGGTCTACTGCCTACCAACAAGAGCTGAGCGTCATTGAGCATCATTTTCCTCAAGGCTTTTTCCATTTGGAGTCTTAGCAGAGATAGCGAACACACAGTTATGTCTTCTTTGAGCTCAATCTCAACACATCTTTAGCAAACAAACAAAAACAAGGAATACTGTCAGACTATTATTATTGTTAGCATTTCAATGAGAAGGCAATATGTAATGCGAACATGGCTAGAAGCGCTGTACATGGAGAGAAGCTTTGATCACCAGACATACACACAACATCAAACACATATTCGTTTATTATTTTCTCCAATAGTTCATTATTTATTTTACTGTCAGTTTTGGGGGAAACATTTACCTTTCTAGAAGTTTTTCCGTAACAACATTCAGCTCATCGAGGGACGTCAAATTGAAAAAGCGCTGGATGCTGGGTGGAAGAACGTGGCCTTTTTGAGCCAAATCTGCCAAGTTGTACAGCCCCTGTAAAATGCATATACTGTAAAGACTTGGGGTTGAGGAACCGTGCACTGAGGTCTCTAAATAATAACAAAGTGTAATTCTGTTGGTTGTTTTTATTAGCGCGGCCTTAAGCCGGAGCAAGGTTAATTAAGTTTATCATAGCGGTGGGTGGAGATTATAGCTGGAGTCAATCTGTCACCTGAGGACTGCCTGCCAGAGCCGCTCTGCTGTACATTGATATGGCCTGGCCAACCAAGGATAATGAGTCTTTGCGGTTGCTGGAGGAAAAATAGTAGTGGTCCCCCATTTTCAGTAGAGCTAAACATGTAATGAGAATAATTACTGAAGGTAGATATTTCCTCCTTACCAACCAGGTGGAAGCATGAGGAAGTGATGACGAGCCAAAAACTTACCGGAAGGATGGGGATTATAGCTCAGTGTGGAATAGTTGTAATATCTCCACTGACATTCATTGCTGAGTTTTAACTCCTGTGGATTGGGAGAGTGATTATCGCATGGGGTGGAATGGAGATTTTAAGAAAGGATGAAGATTTCTGTGTCAGTTGTAATGTTCTCCCACAGGCTTGGTTTGAGGTATCTTTTGATTTACAGCATGTCCAATATGTCCGCTGCTTACATTTATTAGATGTTGAACATCATTTATTCCAGAGTGACACTAGAGTCATTCTCAAAAGGACAGTTAATTCGACATGTCATTTTGTCTTGAGGCAACGGTTGTTAAAACGATGGTTGGGATCCTTTAATGGCTATAAGATGCATACTTGTCTCAGACAGTTACATTTTCCTTTACTCTGTGTACAATGCCTTATTAGGAAAGGTCATGTTTACTTTCACCCTTGCTGTACATCTCCGTGCATACAGACTCCAAGAATGGCTGGACCTAATATTGCATAGCTTAGATCCTATGTACCAGTTTGAAAGATTAATTTGATATGGTAATTTCATAGTTTATATAGGTTGACTTAGTTGACGGAGTTGTGTATTACAGTATAGTTTTATTTCTTTGCTCTCTACCTCTGCCGTATGGCATCAGTGCACTGTAAAATAATGCATTCTTACTAAATGTCCCTATTTAAAGCTCATACCCTTTGTGGAGATCATGACTCCAAGTTTTTTTTAAGGCCTTAAGGGAAGTAAAAACGTACCTCACACAATTGAGCTGTATTGGCCTGAGCCAAGCCCAGGCCAGTTTCACTTCCAATAGCATATAATACAAAAGCTACATGCCTGTAAAGATAACATGTGTTTGAGACTGTCACAACAATGAAGCAAACATATAACACAAGAGGTGGATGATATATACTGTAATATATAATGGGTGATTATGGAATGACAAAATAAGGTTGTAACCATGAGCCATCGAGGTAGGCATGGAGAGCTTTTCTGATCATATATCCCAGGTGTCCATTCTTCTCACTGACATTCTTTAACATGCTAGGGATATTTAATGTGTGATTAATAATCAATTAATTCTTGAAAATTCTAAGGATATAATTGCTTTACAAAATTATATGAATTAAAAAAAAAGGCATTCATGGTTCAAATAATTTAAGACTGACTGCACTATGTCAATTTTAGATTTAACAAACTTAGGATAAAGTATGTACTGTAGACGTGTTTCTGGGTATATTTCCTAATATATTATTATAAATTAATATTCCATTAAAATAACAATGCCCCATCTCGTTACGCCAGGTCCTGTAATAATGCCAGCGAGTGTAGCAATTATTTTTAACATATGCAAATATCAGGTCCTTGAATTATACATTATTGTTGAAATTAGATGCCATCCTTAACAAAACGTATATGGCAAGCGGATACTTACATCACGGCCCTCTTTGTGTCTCGAGACACACCCTCTAGACTTCCTGTTGCCAGGTACCAAGCTACCTTAACTGATGCCTGCACATGGCCAAGCCTGGATGCATTCAGAAACAGTTGGAATGCAGCCGTCTCTGTCTGTGAATAATACAGTACACATATAGCATATTAACAAACATTATCTATACAATGGGTCATTACTGTAGATAATAAAACTATCCCGTTGTTGTTATGGAGTAGAGTCAAACCTTATTTGGCAAAGGATACTCTGGGCTCGTCCCGTTCATCATGTGATACACTCCCAGGTTAAACATGCCATCTTTACTCCCATTAAGTGCAGCTTGTTCAAAGTATTTCACTGCTGTTCTGTGGTCCTTCAGTATGAAGCTGTGATACCATCCTAAACAATTCAAGGCATCAACTGACCCCTACAGAACATTGATAGACAGTATATATGTTATGTACAAACAGACTGACAGTAGTACAGCAGAGCGGACATTTACCATTGCGGCAGCTTTTTCTAGCAACTGAAAAGCGAGTGTCACGTTCTTCTCAACGCCTTGGCCCTGGTGGAATTCATTTGAATGATGTCAGGATACATAAACAACAACATTGATAGACAACATACAGGCTTCCTCTCAATACCTTCAGTAGAGCGATGGAGTAGTCATGCATGGCTGTGGGGTCATCCATATGCATGGCCCTGGTCTTCATCCACTTTGCTGCCTCTCCTATGTCTTTTGTGATTCCATTGGCTCCCCAGAAAATAATTGATCCCAAGAGTTTCTAACAATTTTCAAAATTGAAAAAAATGTAAGCCAAAAGAATAACTTTTTTAAAGTATATATTGCGCCCATTTTAAATCATGAACACCAATCTATATTTTTTTGCACTTAAAAATGTATTAACAATAATTATGTAGAGAAATGCTAAATATTTATACACTTTCTCTTCAATTTAATATAGCAACTTTACCAATACCAATTTAGTCCAGGCTTTACCAACATAAATTAATTGTTGAAATGCCTACAGTACGTAGTTGTATCTTATTTAGATATTTCTATCTATCTATCTATCTATCTATCTATCTATCTACCTATCTATCTATCTATCTATCTATCTATCTATCTATCTATCTATCTATCTATTTGTTGTAACTTAATAAGATTATCTTGATACAAAGCACGTTCTATGATAGTAAAGGTTAATGTGCTGCACAAACCTGAGATTGGAGATCTCCTCTCTCTGCTTGGAATTTCAAAAAGTCAACCATATCCTTCCCATTGTTCAGACGTTTTAAAGCCTCTTTATCGCTCAAATAGAAGTCTTCAAGTTGGTATTGCTTTATAAGACAAGGATGTATACGGATGACATCTAATTTAGTTCAAAACAGTACTATCATTCATTAAATACAGTAGTAGTAGTAGTATTACTGTAGTAGTTGTACAATTATTTAGAAGATGCTTTAATTCCAGTGTACAACGTCATACTGTAGCATTGTGCTAATGTACCTGCTCTTCCTGCATGTTGAAGTGGTCACTGGCACTCTGTGCTCCAATGTTGGCGTAGTAGCAAAGAGACATGTCCAGGTCTTCTGGGAACCCGTCAAGTCCTTGTTGGTGTTTGTAGCCCATATGCATGAGTGCTAAACGGTTATCGCCCAATGCCCCAATCAAGCCATACACATGACCCTGAAAAACAATCAGTCAAATGTACCATTTGAGGGTCTCCCTCCATACAGTAGGTACTACGCCTAGCTAGTTACAATTAGCAGACACTTTTATCCAAAGCGACTTACAATTGTAGTACAATTACTACATGGAGCAGGCAGGGGGTTTAGGTATCTTGCTCAAGGATGCTTACAACTCCAGGGTTCAAACACACAACCTTGCATCTGGGAGTCCAACACCCAGACCACTAGACCATCCTGCCCCCGTACTTATAGACATACAGTACTGTATGTGCGTACATGTCTGTATATTCCGTAGGTCTGTTACCTGCTGTTGGTCCACTGAGCCCCCCAGGCCCGCCAGGTGTAAGGTGGCAAGCAAGAGGGACGCTCTGTGATTGCCGAAGCAGGAGGACGCCTCCAACAGGGCTTTGAGCGTGGGTGTGACCTGGATGTCTGTGTGGTCCACATTGAACACTGTGCTAACAGCGTAGCGAAGCAACTGCTTACTGAGATGTTTCGCAGTGTGCACACCCCAAGATCCTGTGGAAATGAATAGGCTAAATGAGTAAAGCGGTGTGTCCATCATACAGGGATTCACATGAGACACTCGATTATTCATGCTACTGAACCTGTTCTGAAGTAATCCTCATGTCTTCGCAGGAAGTTGAAAAGTATACTGTACTTAAGCTGCATTTCCCAAGGCCATGTTTGTCGACATGTTGCTCTGGTTATATATTGGTGACTACAAAAGTCTGGAAGCAAATGTTGTTTAATTGGATGCTCTCCTCACAAACGTACACGGTTGGTATTCATTGGATGAATCCCAATAAAGAGGGTTGCAGGTATACATAAATAATATTTTACCTTTGTTCAAGAAGAAGTAATTCTTGTTGACTCCATGGAAAAATGCTTTTGTAAATCTTTTAATTTGCATGCATTCACTGTGAGCTTTCTCCAGATTTTCTAAAATATTTTTAGGATTAAGAGGGTTCTTCACCTGTATTGGGGTAATTAAATCCAATTACTAGGTTAACATCAAATCCACTTCCATTGTTATTGTGTAATGTTGTTAATTTAAATATTGTATCTTTGGAGTTGTCATTGGCAAATCAATAATAACTATTGTACCTTCTGAGTCCCAAAACGATAATATTTGATAGTCCCAAAATAGCCATAGATGCCTGGGACATACTTGGATCCTCCAACAACAAAGTATCCATTTGTGTCATCATAATGAATATTGGATTTAAATCTGGAAGATATTCAAATTGAAAATGATAATCTCTGTGTGATTATACTCTTCATGAGTGTAATACACAGTATGTATGTATGTATGTAAATGTCAGTATGAACATTACCTTTAAGTCATGTATTTTTGCCTTCACATTGTATACTTGCTGTGTGTTTTGAATGTCTATGTTGAATGTACAATACAATACAATTGTAAAAATAGGCTACTTAATAGCTGAGTGCTTTTCCAATTTGTGATGTCAGCAAATGCAATATGTCATCTTCACATGTTATTTCACACTACAGTATGTAGAAAACCACCATACTAAAAAATAACAAGAACATCTTACTGATATATGTATGCACTTGTTTCATTATTCCATGATGTTTGTAGCGTCACCTAAGTCACACACGATAAAGTATGAGCTCAGAACATATTGTACAGATAAACCCACTCGGCTTTGAAAGATGTAGAATTTCATTACACAGTACTGGAATTCCTCAGCTGTATAAACACAACAACATTGTATTAGATGTTCTAGTTGCTCTATAAAAAAAACATCAAACACAGTAGGGTAAGGATGCCAGTGGAATCATACGGTTTGACTAGAAGGCAAGCTGAAGGCACATAAGATTCATTTGAAGCTGGGGGGTGACCCCACATTGCTGTGTTTCTGTACTGTACCTCCGAATCCTGTATATAACAGTCTAGCCTAACCCATGTCCGCACGGGCAATGAGACGTGGGCACGGAAGGCTCGGTCTTCACCGGTTGTCAAACGTACCTGAAATATGACACCCCCTACACAAGAGAGACGTCAGTCATAGATTACACCACATGGGAACATGAGCTCCTTTTTAAAGCATGACACACAGTGCAACTACATACTACATACTACATACTACAACTCACAAAACGCACATATCAACTCAATCTAATCTCAGACTGGTGTCAGATGTGTCTATGAACTGCTGTCACCTACCGTTGTCAGTAAGCTGCATCAAAATGGTGTCATATTCATTGTTACTATCAACATGATGGATGATGCCACACCGATCTCTGTGGCACCACCTCATCAGGTAGAACCACACAGACAGGGCGACTCTGGAAAAGAGACTTGGCATGTAAAGGGATGAGATGAATATGAATCTATGTACTATCTGCTAAAAATAGAGCATGATAAGGGATGCTATTTCATATTTGTTACACAAACACTTACAGTAGGAAGCTTTTCACACATGTACTGTATTTTACTAGATGTGTGTGAGAACATTTCAGTATAACCGGAAGGTGGTGGTGCTAAAACATTTGCGAATGAGGCATGTGTGCCGTTGAGCAATACCTACCCCATGAGCCTGAACTAATTAATTGAATATACTGTATATCATATCTTTCTAAGTATGTATTAGAAAAATAAATTGTAATGTAAATACTTTTTTTTTTTTTTACAAACTTCAACAGGGAGAGACTCTCTTTTAAGGCTGTGCCCTGTGTAAACACATTTAGATGTACAGTTTAGGCACAAGGACAAATGTAAACATGTTGACATGTAGAGTTTAGGCACAAAGACAGTTTAGACACAAAGACAAAAGAAAATTGCGACAAACATTTCATATCACACATTTCCAAGCAAACAGACACAAAGACCTAATTCAACAGGAAGAGTTGCAGATCTGGTATAAAAATGTCTAGTGGAGATGAATGAAGATATATATGGGGGGTGTTTAAAGAAAAGTGCTTTATAAATAAACAAAAGAGCATGTTCTCGCCTCACAGATAAAGGGGCCCAACCCACATGTTGGATTGCATTGATTTACTGGACTAATTGCCTGGCTGGGATTGGTACAATTTCTACCTTACAAATTCCCTTCACAGGGCCAACCAAGGCCCCCCAAAAGACATAAGGGTCCTAGTCAGTAATCTGGCACAATGTAATTCAGGAAGATGGAGGAAGTTCTTCTATTGTTGTGTATTACAACACCGTTGCGATATACAACTTATCAATGTTTGGAATTTGCTTTCAAGGAGAATGCGTCAAAACATGACATTTTACTGTACTCTTTGTGTTGTTGTTCTTGTGAGTTTGTAAGTAATAGGTTGGAATTACATTTTCTTGATCTTCAATCAAGTGCTTATAATAAAGATAGATTTTAGGTGACACGATTTATTACTGTAAATTTTAAAGTATTTCATGATACAAAAAAATGTATGGGTTAATAGAGATCTCGGGTTGAGTATTGCTTACCTTCTATAAATGTCTGGATAAAGAAGGTATGTCTTTTGCAGTAATCTATACTACTTTCTATGTCATGTTACATATAAATGCCATATAGGTGGTATTTGAAACCTGTACATAAGACAATCACAAAGACATCCTTAATAAATATTCAGTATTACTGTATTAAGTGTTTAATTATAATAAATATTGTCTAAAGAAAAGTGCAAAATATATATGTGATATGTTTACAGTGCTGTAAATCTTCTGTTGCATGTACAACTATGCAATGTCCCGCATGGTGGGATAAACCCAACTTCCACACCCTTGGTCATAGTTAAATAAATTAGGAGGTGCGTGCCAGCGCACCAACTCTCTGTACAGTCTACATAGCCTGTCAACATCGCCCCTCTCCTTATTGCCTCAATGTATTGCAGTGCATCAGTGAAGAATGTATTCACATCTACCTCATTGCCCCTAACACACAGCAATGACTGGAGTAAAAGATAAAAGTTTGCGAATGCATTAGTTCTACCCAAACCTGCCTTCCGGATATACTGAAATGTTCTCAAACATCTTGTGTGAAAAGCTTCTTATATTCCACACACAGTTTCATGCTGAAGCATGTGCGTGTGCAATGTTACAAAGGAGTGTGTTTCACATGTGTCTGTACAGTTTGAGCATTTACAGTACAGTCACTTGTGTGTGAGCCTGTTTCACCTGTATCTGCATGTGCATCTGCATCTGTGTGAGTGAGAATGTATTTTGTCTGAATGTTACACATACTGTATGCTACTGTAGTTTTAGAATAAAATGACTACCAACCCACACAGTTGAAATAAGACAATTCAGTCAGTTTTTTGGTAGCCTGTGTGTACAGTATGTACCGTATGTATGTGTGTATGTATGTGTGTATGTATGTATGTATGTATGTATGTATGTATACAGGTCTTTCAGCAAACGTGTCATATGTACATGTGTAACGAATGTCAATATTTCCTATACAGCCCCTCATATTAAATTGGCCATTAACCAAATGCTTACGCCTCACATGCTGAGGGTTTATGAGGCCTTCAAAGATGACTCTAATTACAGCATATTGAAACTAAAAGGGGAATGAACCATATATGGTGTCAGCACTAAAAAGAGTCGCTGACCCATTGTCCATAGAGTTGCAGTAGAGTCCAATTTGCGATGTTAACAAATAATATATTATGGAGCAGGATAGGTTATTGGCTAGGGTTGACTCCAAACTGAACGATTGAGTTCAAGTCCAGACATGCCAAGTAGACCTAAGCATCCTTGAGCAAAATTACTAGCTCATACTGTATACTGTATGCACTAATCATAATCAAGGCTACAGTATTAACACTTTGGATAATAAGCACATCTCTTAAAATAATTATTGGAAATATTTCAAATGTGTGTTTCAACAAAGACTGTAAATGAGTCACACTAGAATTAATAAATAATAATATGAGAGCTGAAATTAGTCTTACTTGGGCTGTTTCACAGCGCTGAGACGTGTTCTCTCTAACTCTCTGTTGATGAAAGGCTGGAACTGTCTGACCACTCCGAAGCGTTCGCCAGTACTCGCCAAGGGAAACTTCAGCATATATGCAGTTCCTGGGCAAATTATTTTTATTAAAGTCAAATTGAAATTCCAAGGCATTATTAGTCTTTGAAAATGTCCTCTGCTGCAGAACAATGTTTCCCGGTACTAACTACGGTATGAAAGCACGACATTGTGATTGAGGTCTGACCTGACTCATGTGGACACTGATGGATTCTGTCTCTGGTCATTTGCCACTGCAGCTCAGCGGACCAGGAAGGGCACTCAATGGGCATTTTGCTGGGACGGTCAGAGAGCGCCACAGTCTGTAGCACTTTGCATGTCCTTGCTAAGGCTTCACTGTATGTGCTGGGCTCATTACTGCCATTAAAATGGCCTAGCCATGCGCGGACTACCACACTCCGGGCGTCCAAAACATGCCTGTTGAATAAGTCTTGTCGGTACAGGACGGACGGAGGAAACCTGAGTTGCACTTGGATGATTCCGGGACCTCCATGGTGTTCGTTGGACAGCCATTCCCTCCGGAAGACGACCAGCCTAGTCCTCAACGAGGTGTACACCACCACATCCACTGCTACTTGACAGGGGCTGGTACACTGATAATGCACCCTGACGGGCGAGTTGTCTAGTACTTGGTTGGGAGAATAGTCAAACCTTATAAAGTCTCCCAAGGTCTCACCATTCTGAAGTGAAGAGACAGACAGGAACTCAGATAAGCACTGTCCCTGGGCAAACAAAAGAAGAAAATATTGAATGGAATAGAATTGATATTTGCCTGTCAACAGCATCCGTGGTGTCATGTAGTTAATGTTTTGCTAGTATTTTCTTTTGCCGTGTAATTTTGGCCAGGCCATGAAACGTCAAATTGATTCACAGTATTCTCCTCTAAATAAATGCAGTTATATTTTCATAATATTCTGAGGCAATAAAGCGAAAGAGACATTCTTACCATTAAAAGCATCATAGAAGTACAGCCGTATGCAAAAATGTAAGAGTACGACACTTTCATTTTGCCACAGGTTTTCAGGTGTCCGGGTTCCATGTTAGTCTTATGTTGAATTAAATAAAGAAGTTGGTTGGTTTTTAAAAAGAAAGATATATGGTCACCCATGTGTGTGACAGGTGGCTTTTCTTGTTTATTGTGTGTTGTCAACTACCAGATTTTCTGGTGCTGCAAGTTAAAAACATTTGCAAGGGTTTTCTAAAAACCTCACCTACATACCTGGTTGCTTAGGGACGCTTTCGATTTCTGTCTGCATATACCCCTTGTGGTTGAAACCAGCATTACAATGCTTTTGTTGTTTTTTTCTTTGTAAGCGGAGATCCAGCAGATGAACCATCCTGCATCTGAGTGCTGAGTGGGCGATGGCACTCCTCTCAACTGCTCATCATGCACGGTTCTGTGCACTTGGTTCGACAGCCTGGTTCAGAGCCCCAGGCCAGTCATCGTCTTGCAGGCGTCAAGTTACAGCACTGTAATACTTAAGCAAGAACCAGATTTCACAGCCAACACTAATGCTCATGAGCTATTCATTTCATGCGTCCAAGTGAAGGTAATGAGGCATAGGTGATATATTGTATTACACAACAACATCAGGTGTATCCTTTTCATTGGTGTCTATAAAGAAAAGTCCACATATATATAATGGTTCCCTCCTACGAATCAGCGTATACTGCAATGTACAGCTATGGAGGCACTTTTACAACTGGTGTTACTGAGCTAATTGGTGACGATAAGATATACATACAGTATAATACACTTTGCTAGCTGTTTTGGATGTTCGAAATTGTCAGTTTGCGTGATTGTCATAATGGCTTTACAGGACATATGCCGGCTTCAGGATGTCTTTCCTCAAAGTAAAGTCACGTAAGACTTGTTGGTGGCATTTGGGCAGAAGACCAAGCATAACTGTCTAAGCGCTCTTCCTTTAAGCAACAGTGGCAGCATGTTCTATTTTTATACTCCAGTTGCAGAATACCTGGAAGAAAGCCCGATACAGTTTGGTCAAATTGCTCGCGCCCCGGTCTCCGCTGTCGACGCCGTCCTTCCAGAGCCGACAGGCTCTCCCTTTGTACCCTTGCCCTTTCCAATGTCTCACGGCACCACCACCCTCGCCTTCATCTTCCAGGGCGGCGTGCTGGCTGCGGCCGACACCCGCTCCAGCTGCTCGGGGCTGGTGGCGTGCCCGGCCTCCCAGAAGATCCTCCCCGTCCACAGCCACATGGTGGGCACCACCTCGGGCACGTCGGCCGACTGCGCCCTCTGGAAGCGGATCCTGTCACGGGAGCTGCGCCTGTACCAGCTCCGTCACGGCAGGCGGCTGTCCACGGGCGGAGCGGCCAAACTGCTCTCCCACATGCTGCACCCCTTCAAGGGCACCGAGCTGTGCGTGGCCGCCACCCTGTGTGGCTGGGATGGGGGGGCGCTGGACGGATGTCCCAGCCACAGCAGCCTGGAGCACGGCAACACACAAGACATGACGAGTCATGCCAGAGGCCAGGCCAGCAGGCAGGAGACAGCCTCTCCTGTGACGGAGGCACTAACATCTCGGCCCTCGTCTTCAACCGTGGAGCTGTGTGGTGATAAAACGGTCTCTGGGCCCGGGCTGTACTATGTGTGCAGTGATGGCACTCGCCTCAAGGGTGCGCTCTTCTCTGTGGGCTCAGGGTCCCCTTATGCCTACTCCATTCTGGACCAGGAGGTGCGGTGGGGGCTGACTGTGGACGAGGCCGTATCGGTGGCCAGGGAAGCCGTCTACAGAGCCACACACAGGGACGCGTACTCGGGCAACTGCGTAGACGTCTATCACGTCACCTCGAGAGGCTGGAGGCGCAGGAGCCGAGAGGACCTGAAAGAGGAGTATTACAGAGAGCGGGCGAGGCAGGAGGAGAAGGTGAAGGAACGGAGGGAGAGACTTGAAAAACCACTGTGATGATGTGTGGTGAAATAAATAAATGAATGAAATCAGGAAAGTGAGATTTACATTTTTAAAATGATCTCTGGCATCTTCGCGGTGCATACAAAGTTAATGAACGGTGCAGTTTGCACCCTACAAGCTATTTCTGAAACGACTGATCCATCGCAACAAGGCAGCAACAGATGTTGTGCTTCTATCATTAAGGCACTCACATATTCAAATGTTGCAACTTCAAGTTAGAACACTCTTCATCTCGTCAAGCATGTCGGAAGCCACATTTCAAATCAAAATCAATGTTTTATTAAGAGAGGGGTCAGAAAGACACAAATGAAGAGCTTTTTTGATTGCTTTTTTATCTATAAAAAATGTGTTAGCTGTTTATTACCAAGTTCATCGACTTATTGAACCTTTTCGTGTTTGAATAAAATTTCAATAAATTACCTTTTGCTGAATGTGCTTGTTCTATTGAATCAAACCAAACATATTTGTGACTAACAAGCGATCCATTGGTAATTATGTTAATGCATAATTATACTGACTGAATTAACTGAAGTGTTTGTCCTGATAACAGAACTTTGGAGTTCATTCATCACAGTTGCAATAAAGCTGTGGAGGGCATGATAGCCTCATGGCCATAAGCATAGTGTATGGTAATACAAATAATATATGGGTGAATATATTGTGTCAGCATAAAACATTTACAGCATCTCAGTCTACTGTATGTTCCATTGCCCAAGACAAATTATTCTGGCTTGGGCAATGGGTCTTGAGTTTTGTCTACTGACTATTTTTCATTGTAACATATTTAATATTTCATGGCTTTATTCAAGGACAAACTGTAGGCGACACTCTTGTATCGTTATAGAAGGAAGCACGAGTGTCTCTCATTCACAATGCCTTTACCTCATACAAATTTCCATTTCAGAAAAAGCACCACCTGCTGTTTGAGAGACCCTTCATTTGAGCAACTAAAGAGACCCATCTGTCAGCCAGACTATTCTCTCAGAAAGCAGTTTTGAACAAGGAGAATGGTTTGAACCTAAGCTGAATAATGATGATATCGGACCAGGTAAAAGCAAGACATTGCTGTGTAGACGAAATATTGTTTTAGCCTATATGTGCGCACTGAGCGCGTCACTCCGGCTAAGATGAAAGCAACATTTTCAAGTAAGGATCAAACAGTATTTCACTGGTGCCGTTGAAGCATTAATATCACGTATAAACTAGAACTACTAAAAAGAAAGAGTGCGTGCGTGTCAGGAGGAGGGCGGGATTGGCAGGGAGGGGTGGGGAAGTGGTGAAGACAAGTCTAAGTGGACACCATAGAGCGCACGGAGAACTGAAAGAAACATCTGCATCCTTCGGTCAATCTATGATGGATAACTAATCACCAGCCCCCCTGAAAAAAACTGAAGGTAAATATTGCTATAATCACCGATGAATAAATATTCAGCGGTGATGCATGCTACTTGCATGTTCCTCTTCTAAAAAACACGTGTTTTTTTTTAAAGAGGAACATGATTATCCTAATCTTTTCCAGTTCTAGTTAGAGCGAAGGATATTCTGTTCTGTATACATTTTTGTTGAGACATTATACAGTAGTCTTAGTAAGCAATACTTAGTATTGATGATGAAGTCCGAGTTTGCTATATATCTTTGCAAAATAAGCAAAAGGGATAATACCTTCAGAAGCAATTTGAACAGATGACATGTTGCTAACCAAAAACTGAAGACGTTGTTCTGGATGGCTGAGCTGCGCTCTGTTCTTGACAGATGGTCTATTTAGTCTTTTTGTCGTACCGTAGTGTGTGTGTGATCCCATGAGGAGAGGACATTCACCTGCAGCGTGAGTACATGTTCCAGGTGGAGGAGATGTCTAACGAGCTCATATAGTCCACCTACGTTACACACGCCAGTGGAGTTAACGTTGGTTGTAGTGGGCATTACAATAGTTATTCCGATTGTGGAAATGAAGTTAAGCGCCAGAACGAAACAAAACGTCGAGCTTCAGGTAATAAGTGTATGTACTCTAGCCCCATATGCCATGTGCATGCGCATGCGTGCGCGTGTTTGAAGGTTTGAATGGATGACTGAGTGTGTGTTGGTGAGCGTACTGTATATGTATGTATACATGTGCACATCACGCGTGCATGCAGTAGGGGTCCTACCGGCGACTGTAGATTGGGCAACATAACACACACACACACACACGCACGCAGACACACACGCACGCACGCACACACACACACGCACACAGAAAGAGAGAGAGATAACGGGGATTGTCTTAATAAAGTAGGCTAATGCATGTTCTTTTGTCCAATATCAGCTTTTGTATAACAGCCCATAGGTCCACTGACTGTGCTGACTGGTGTTCATTTTATTTAAAAATCTTTATGAAAATATGACAGGGACAAAAATATAACATGCTTTGTCTGACTCTATGTCTTCAGACATAGGCCTATACTGTAGGCCTACTGAGAGATATAGAGATATGGGGAGGGGGCTCAGTTTCTGAGCATTAGGACTCAGTACTGTAGCAATATGGGATAGACTGTGTCAGGGACATGCACCAATGGAGAGCAATCTGAATCTCTTTTTGTGTCTTGGTCACTTAAGTCATCCCAGCTCTCCCTTCCCCAGTGTACTTGACCCCCCCCCCCCCCTCCCCCCATCACTCATACTTCCCTATGTAAAGTCCTGATGTTCACAGGCTATTTTTAATAAAAATGCAACAGCCTTGTTTCTGTGGCGCGCCTCGACAGAGTGATGTGAGACTGAAACAACGATTTGCAATTTAGAGCTATCTGTACCTCATCTGTCGCTTTTAAGACAGCTAATGGGAATAACCCCCCCACACCCCCCTTCCCTATTTAACACACACACACCCACACACACACACATCCATAAACACTGATATCGCCTGGAGCAACCACGTTGCTATGTTTATGCAATGTTTACATGCACGGCCCATATGCCGCAATTATTCTGAATGTTCAGGCAGTTCATGTTGACATTCTGAAAAACAGAGTAAGCATTCAGCATGGATGCTGGTACACACACCACACACACACACAGCATGTACACACCCTGCACTGAAAGAACCACTCCTTGCACTGCTTTAATGGTTAAAAGACAGGCACGTTGGCTCACACACTGCCACAACACCACACATTAACATATATGAGATGGAGTCTGCGTGTGCAAAATTATGAGGGGGATACTTTGAGTGTATTTTGGAGAATGGATGAAGTGAAGAGAGACACACAGTATATAGATAAAATACAATACACCATGGTGAAAACTTAGTGATGATTGTACTAGCTAAAAGGTTGAATACTGTAGGTCAGTGACTATCATTTATGGTCACGGGTCTTTTCTCAATCACATCAAAGATGGATGGATATTAGAGTGACAGGACACAGAAATAGCCACAAGAGGATTTGTTAACAGTGTGATTTAATTGTATAGGAATTGTGGCATATTATAATGGTAATGCAAGAAAAGTTTCATAAATCATTTCTTTGCAATTCATGTAAAGATACTTTTTTTTCCTTTTTTTTAAATCACCACTGGAGATAAATGTTCCTCAGAAAAGATAAATACAATTTTCTAGAGGACAGACATTTAAATTTGCAGACTGCACGGATTTCCCATTATCTGGCATACAGATCATATAAAGATTAACTTTAAAAGGCAGTTATCCAATGCCAAGCTGAATTCAATGTGTCTAATTGTGTCAAAGTAAAATTTTTATTCTTAATAGCAGATTATTCTAAAACTCGGATGTATCTTTCTTTATCAAAACCAATCATGGAATGCAACTTTCAAAGAGTAGAGGAAAGGCAGTAGTCACAACAAAATGAACAGGATTATTTTTGTAAGATAAAATATCATTCCATCTGTGTTTTGTGCTACAGTAGGTGCTAAAAAAATCCATGTTTTGATCTTGGATGTGTTGTTCTTCGTCTTTTTCATGCCTGTATAGACCTTAAAATCTCGGTGCGAGCAGAAGATTTAGAGTCATAGCAGTAGAAATGGAAAATACAGTGATGGATGCACATGGGCAAACTACGATTAGACATGTTCAGTCTCTGTTGACAGCTTTTAGGGCATCTAGCCTTAAAGATTGATGGCAGAGATTTGATTCTTAATACTAACCAAACTCAGATCATTAAACGTTTGGGAAATGTGCATAGACATTTTTTCAATTATTTATGCAATTATTTATGAGCCTAATTAAGCACGGAAATGAACTGCTTTCACTACTGGGCATTGAGGCACGGGAATACCATCTTTAGGGTTTATATCAATCACCTTATGGCCAGGTAATTGTGTCTGACAAGACCCAGTAAAGGGCTCTGTCCCATTCCCCTGCCCTCAGGCCTGCAAGATGCAGTATGCAGGGAAATTAGCTCAAACTACACAACCTTGGCTATTGCTATTGCTATTACTATTACTATTACTATTACTAACAATACTACTCTTACTAGTAGAATTTAATAAATTTGACCCTGTGAAAAACCCCATCATCTTATTTTGTAGTTACAGAATATAAAAAGACTAACAAACCCTTAATTTTGAGAGTATGGAGTAATGCAAAATACTGAATGGTTAATAAATAGCAGGTAAGTTGAGTCAGACAAGACAAAGACTGAAAACGTGTTTGATCTATAGGTATGCTAAATACAAAGGTATTAGAGAATAGACATATTACTACTAGTTCTACTAATTATGCAGTATAATGAAAGTACATATTTACTTTATATTATTCCTAATAATATAAAGAATAGACCCTGCATGTTATAAGGCTCTTGTAGGTTTTAGTGTTTAGCTATGAATGAACAGTGATTTATCCCCCAGAACCACTTCTTTACGATATAATGGAAAACCTGTCAACCTCTTCACGTGTCACATCTCTGCCAAGAGGCATTGTTTGTCTTCATTTTAATTAAGATGGTAGAGATTACACTAATTATCTCTTCTCTCAGGTACTGCTGCTACGAACGTGAGGTTTTCCTGCCTCTTGGGAAAGTGTGAGGAAAGACGTTAAAATGAAGCCTGGAGGGAGGAACAACAGAATACACCTTGGAAGAGACGGAGTATAAAATATATCAAATAGAAAAGGACAGGATAGCACATTATGAGCTATAACTGCTTAGTCTTTCTCTGAAAATCAGTTGAAACAAACGGACTTCTGCCATGGCAGCGCGGACTGTTCTTCTGTTCTTTATAGTCTGTATAGGTCGAAGGCTGATAGAGGGCTCAGCAGTGACTGCAAACCCCGTAAAAGAAGATGCAGAGTTCATTGAAATGGTGAAGAAAACAGTTCAATTACTACACCCAGTGTCCACGGAAACATCTAGCTCTTCACAGCTATCCACAGATTTGAAAGGTCACCTTCCGACTGCAACAGACAAAGTAATGACCATACCAGAAGGGACGTTTCAACTGAATGGGAGAGACAATTTATACACGGTATCAAGACAAACTGAGCAAATTCCACGCACACAATCGACCACCAAATCCTATCCGCTTGACCCCACCGCTCACACGGCTCTGCCCCGGGCACCGGGAAGCACTTCAATCATGTTCGATAGTAACAGTGTGCCTGCTAATAACGGCCAGAGTGTGGACTCCAGGTCACATGACCAGCCGGAGCCCCATTTGGAGGCAGGTGTTGATGTTCTGGCTGAGGGGACACAAGGCCACTCTGAACGGGCTGCGGTGTCGAAAGGTGGTCTATCAGGGTCCCGCTGTCGCCGTAGGCGCAGTTGGCTCTGGAACCAGTTCTTTGTAATTGAAGAATACAGAGGCCCCGAGCCCGTGCTGATTGGTCGGGTAAGTCATGGCTGCCGCAACTAAATCAGCGCGTCAGTGTTCAGTTATCTCCACTGAGGGAAGTGACCAGCAGTGTGTTGCTAGGGTTGGCGTAGGGTTGCTGAATCGTTGTGGCTGCCACGCCAGCGACAGACAGTCCATCACAAACGTGGCGGAGAGGTTTTAATGCGCACGAACACCTGACTCGCTTTGATCCACAGAGGATACTCGTAGTACTTCACAGACGAGATTGTCCATAGCTAATGTCGCAGCTGGCATCTGTGTGCGGATTATATAAACTGTATAGCGCTTACAGGGAGCGCTGCCAACCACTCCAGCGGCATACTGCATACTGACAGATTGGATTTTCACCAATGCTGTGTACACCTCATCAATGTTTAATCTACCTCTTCGGCTGTTATTGATACAGTCAGTGAGGGGTGTTACCAGAGTCAGAAGACATGGGAACCTCCGCACGGCTCATGCCGAAGTGTTGTTAGGGTTTTCATTGCTCCAACTGTAACGAAACAGCTCTGAGTCATAAGGGAATTGGATGCCCCAGCGCATCTTCTCAAATATCACTCCTGTTATTAATTGAGACATTTTCAAATAATTGAGCAGAACTGATTGCTAGTGTCAGGTTGATCTATCAGTAGGAGGGAAGGATACCTCAAAATATTGGAAAGGCATGAACCACATTTGCTAAAAACAGATGGAAAGCTTTGGTTTAAATGTAAGAGAAAGTGTTATAGAGAATGTTAGGACGCGACAACGGACAGGGGGGGGGGGGGCGGGGGGAACTCCCCCGAGAATTCCATCATAAATTATGTGGAGTTCTTTTCAAGATTTTTTTTATTTTTATTTGTGTTTCATGTTGCTCTGTTTTTATAGATTGGATACATTCCTTCCCCCACCATGACATTGTTTTAGTGCTTGTCGATTGATGCACAGCAAGCACAATATAATGGCCAGTTGAAGGAGTGATGGAGGTTCTATGGTGGCCGGTGGTGGGCGTTTAGTATTGGAGGATTGTTGTTATTACGCCACATGACTTCATTATGTTATTTATGTCTTTACTTATATTTTCCCAATGAACTGGTTATATTTCATTTTCCCCTTTATTATTTCACACAAAAATATAGTGGTATTGTTTCTAGTGTGACTTGTAGTGTTTCTTTATACTATATAACATTTTATATAAATATCTAGCACACCAATTCCATATGCGTAATTAAAAGTACATATTTTAGCACATCCACTATAGTCAAATACAATGTATAAATCAGGTGCTAGTAGTATAAAATAGTAATCTATGAAAAACAAATCTGTGCACCAGTCTGTGCGCCTTTCCTTATGTGCGCGCGCACACACACACACACACACTTCCATTGACAATGGCAGTATAATTTCAGCTGTACTGTGCCAGTGTGGTGGCACAGTCTCACACAAAGGCATCTCTCATGGTGACATATGGGATCAGAGCTGAAGGGAGGAGTGGGCTGTAAGGGAGAATTAAGAAACAAAGCCCTTTCCCTCATTTAGAAATGTGTAGGGTTATCTCGGGCTCCTATAATCCGTAATGCACACACCACACAAATCCTCAAACACACATTAAGGTGCATGGTGAATATTTGTTTTTCTCTGGGAGATTTGCCTGCAGAACATGTATGAATTGATAGCTTGCGTGAACGGGTTAACATCCGGTAGGCCTATATTTAGTTTGCAATGGTGCCAAACCTTTCCAGGCAACATCTGTGGGTCATGAGGACATTGTCTTGCTACAGATTTACAAATAAATGCAACAATGAGGAATTTGCTACCTCATCAGTAAAGCCGTGTCAAAGTCAATCTGCATAGCGCCGTAATTTCTGGTTCTGGATTTTGGTTGACTTGACTCTTGGGTCTACAGCAGAGGATATGAGTAAACCTAGTGGATTGTGAAAATGTGCAGATGTGCCTTAAGAGTAAAGAGATGTGAAGGTTCCTGGTCAAAAAGCTTTATGATGAAGGCTGGCTAATCTTTTCAGCTTTCAGGACCTTTACGCATCTTGCTCGCGCATGAATATCCCATTAAATACGGAACAAGAAAGCCACGCAGATAGTCGAGAGAGAGAGAGAGAGAGAGAGAGAAAGGTAGGGAAAACATCACCAGATGGACATTCTGAGTACACATTTGTCAAAGACAAAGAGACGACAGCTGGCTGGTTTATAAAATAAGTCACAAAGGCACAGGAACAAGTAAGCAGATGGATTTACATGTAGGGGAGAAAAGAGGGGGGCATTTTGGTCAAGAGCGTGTCTGCATGTGTAAAGTCTGGACATTAGCAAGTCCACTGTCCACCACACTGATGTGCTCGTGTCCTCAGCTGTTCCTTAAGGCGTGTTTGGTCCAATGAGTTGATCAGGGGAATGCATCAGCACGCATGCTGGACCCATATCCTAAACACCTGGACCCTTTTCAGGCTCCCTGAGCACGGCATTGTTCGTTAACGTGAATCATAATTTACCATGGCTGTGTTTACATTACTTGTTGGACAAATATATGAGCCCTAATGAGGGATGTGATACTTTGATTTGCATACTGATTAAAATACTGTGACTCATCTTGAGCTTCATGCAGTCACAGCAGAAGCCATATAAATAATGTTTATGTCACATTAGCGTTGTCATATACTTCTCTTCCAGCTGCACACCGACACGGACAGTGGCGACGGTCGCACCAAATACACACTGGAGGGTGAGGGGGTGGGCTCTGTGTTTGTGATTGACAGCCGCACGGGCAACATACACGTCACCAAGTCGCTGGACCGCGAGGAGAAGGACCAATATCGCCTGGTCGCCACGGCAAAAGACAGCTTGACAGGCCGTGCTCTGGAGCCCTCCTCCGAGTTCATCATACGAGTGCAGGACATTAATGACAACCCACCCGTGTTCCCCAGTGAACCCTACATTGCAGCTGTGCCGGAGATGGCCAACATAGGTATGTCACTTTGGTGGTGCTAAAGGTGGGGTCAGCGAATATATACAGCTTGTGTCAAAATCAGCGAATATTTCCACACGGCGCACTAGCTGCCTGCACTGTGTGTGCGCTGAACAATTACCACCATCCAACAGGTACATCCATAATCCAGGTAACAGCCAGAGATGCCGACGATCCGACTTATGGGAACAGCGCCAGGCTGGTGTATGCCATCACTCAGGGCCAGGAATATTTCTCAGTGGATTCTCAGACAGGTCAGGTCAACCAGGCTGACTTACAACAACACATCCCTTGAAATCTTTGTACGATTATTACACTACTGTCTGGGTGACGTTTGCTACTGTACTGCAAATCTAAATGGTAGAAACCACTGTACCAAGTGTAACCTTGGAGTCCCTGGGTAATCCCTTAGTTAATGCATGCTTGTGTAACATAAAATCATGCTACAGCAGCAAGGCCAAAGCATTGGTCACCTAACAGCCACCCTGTAACATGTATGGAGACACTCCAGCTTTGTGTCCAGAATTAGCCTTGTGTTGGAAAGCAGCATAACAGAAACGTGGTTTGAAACACCTATACAGTAATGTCCTGTTCCTGCAGGCATCTTACGGACAGCCGTGGCTGACATGGACAGAGAGACCCAGGAGGAGTTCCTGGTTGTCCTGCAGGCCAGAGACATGGGAGGGCATTTGGGAGGGCTGACAGGAACCACAACTGTCACCGTGAAGCTGAGTGATGTCAACGACAACCCTCCACACTTTAGGCGGAGTAAGTCGTCTAACTGTATCTGACCAGTACAGTTTGTAACACATCAATTAAGGCCTATCTTTAAGGCCTGTACGTGTGTGTGCGTGTGTGCGTGCGTGTGTTTGTGAAGATTAAAATGATGAAACATCTTGTTATGGCAATGTAACGCTTCAGTCGTCGTCATCGAACCGATGTTCCGTGATCTGCCCCGACCCCGAGTTATTTCTCGCATAAACTGTAATGTAGACTTTGCCAGGCTAATTAGCCTTTAAACGTGTGAAAACATTTCTACTTGGATTCCCCGAGGATTATGTCGACTGAGCCTCCAGGATGAGTCGTCCCCGGACTGCCAGCTTGCTCTTATCCAAGCCTTTCCACGTTCCACGTTATTAATATTTCATCTTAAAGTTCAGCATTTGCTGCTTCAATAGGCAGATAAATCACTGCAGTGTGTGTGTGTGAAGCACATACAACGTCTCTCTTCTCTTTCGCCCCCCTTCATTCTCTTCTGCCTCTTTTGTTTCTCCTTGGTGTGTTGTTCGCACCTGCCATTCATTTTAATGGTTCAACACTGTCCCCACCTCCACGCAGTGATGACATACTTAATGACAGACTGAATTATACGGCTATGCAGAAGCAAGTTAATGTCTCAACAGTTTGTTATTTATTTACCATTAGTGTGTCATTCCTTCAGCACTGACTGGCAAATTACCACTAGAATGTTATTTTCATTTTCACAATAATGCCATGAGTGAATATGAATGGCCATCTGATTTTGCATCTTGTTACTGTGTGACGAGTCGGGACATGTCACAGATAATTAATTACTGCTTATTGCATGTCCTAAAAAAATGATCTTTCCATAGATAAAATAAAAACTGAAGAAAAGGAAATGACAGATTTACAATGGCTCTCTTGAAATGGATTAATAAAACAAGGAAGGAATAACAGTGACAGCTAAATACAGCATGTCAAAGCTTAAACAGCTGCGTTTAGGTTTGAAGTATTAGCTTGGAGTAACATTACACGTTTCATTTCATTTGAATTTATTTGTTACCATTTCCTATTTAACTTAATTATTCTAAGTGAAAAAGTATTAATATTAAAAAGTAGTAATAGTTCTGAGGGACTTTCAGTTATTATTCTTGCATAAAAAATATGTCATAGCTTACACAGAACAATATGATTAGGCCTATATTCAGATTTCATTAAAATTCATTAAAATATTGACCATATTTATTTTCTCACATTTTGCCACATTTGTTTGCTCTGATTTCCAGACAGATCCCTCCTAGCCAACAGTTTGGACCCACATAGGGACCCACACTGGCGAGACCTGACTCCACCCTACAACCCTGTATCTCGTCTGAACTCCATCATGTTCTATTTGCTGTGCCAATTTCAGGTGCATGGTCATTTTCTATATCCGAGTTAGCGGCGCCAGGCGTGGAGGTGGGCCGTCTGACAGCGTCAGACCCAGACCAGGGAGAAAATGCTCAGCTGGAGTTTACCATTGTGGACAATGACCATGGGGACACATTCAATGTGACTGGAAGAGACAGAGAGGCCGTGATCGTACTTAACAAGGTAAGGGACGATGTGGACAGAATGATCCCAAGCAGATTTATTGCCAAGTTAGTTTGGTGTCGTGTTGCTGTAGCTAATTTACAAGAGACAACAAGACAAACAAATAAGTTCAACAAGTTCAGTCCTTATAAATATATTAAATGTAAGTAAATTATTATTAAAATATACAGTACTGTGGAATAAAAAAATAATTTGAAAAATACCAAGGTAGTCCATATAGCCTGAGAGCAATGCATGGTGGGATTGGTTGGGGAAAAAGTACAAAAATAAAAAGTAGGTCATTTATACATTTATACCAGAGTGTGGCTGGATGATTCACTTACTTTCTCTCCTCCAGTACTAACAAAACAGGGATTATTCCAAAGTCATTGTCTGGTTCAACAGTGTGTGCCACTGGTAGGATTTACAATCTAATTTCAATCATCTTCCATCAGGAATGCTGAAAGAATGCAAATGTAAATAAGCAACATTACAGACTAAAATAGATTTGGTTTAAGTCGCATAATGTAATTCATTATTAAAGCTAGTTACATAAAAAAAAGAAGCTTACTCTCACCTTGGGAAAGTTCTTGTTCAGCATTTATTCATATGTGACCGAAATGACTGTACAATGTGGGAAAGATATTGGGATTATAAATATGTTGTTGAAGGTATAAGACTGTGTTATGTGTGTCAGCATGTACTCAACATGCCGGCGATGTGGAGGGCAGGGTGGCCACAGACGTTACACTACTTTACAACTGACTGGGTATTCTAAGATTATTCTCAAACAGTGTAAAATACGATTAGGTTGAGTGGCGAAGCTATGTGTAAATGTGAATGTAATGTATGTATGGTATAAACCCATTGAAATACCCATGAATAATTTATCAAAGGCTCTCAATAAAGCATAGCTGTCAAGGCTGTTTTACTTTGCCCTTAACAGCTTCTGGACTACGAGACCCGCAGCTCCTACTCCTTCTCCGTGGAGGTTTCCAACCCCGTGGTGGACCCCCGCTACATCAGGAGAGGCCCTTTCAAGGACATAGCAGCCGTCCGGGTGATGGTGCTGAACGCCGACGAGCCTCCGCGGTTCTCCAGGGCTCGGTACCGGCTTGACGTGTCCGAGAACTGCCCGGTCGTCTGCTCGGTCGGCCGCGTCTCCGCCGTTGACCCGGACACGGGGCAGAGCGCCAACATCAGGTGAGTCTCCATCACCGCAGAGCCCATAGCCGAGACTCCCAGACAGTCACACAGTGCTCTGGTGCGCTTTCCCCGTTCCCAGGTACTCCATCGATCCCCAGTCGGACCCCGAGGCGCTTTTCCGCATCGCCTCTGACACGGGCTTCATCAGCGCCGCGGCGGAGTTGGACCGCGAGCGAGAGCAGTGGCACAACATCACCGTCATGGCAACGCAAAGGGGTGCGTCGGCCCCTCCCCATGCATGCAGTGGTGCTCAGTAGAGAGCCATACATCACTGAAATCATTGCGGGGGGGGGGGGGGGGGGTGTTGGGGGGGGGGATTCAAAGATCATTTTGAACATCTGTGTCGGTTTCCTTTTCGCCAGACAATCCCAATCTTGTGATGAGGGTTGTGGTTGCCATAGAGACGCTGGACCAGAATGACAATGCGCCGGAGTTGGACAGGCACTACACAACGTCTGTGTGTGACTCCAGTGCCCCTGGGCAGGTCAGTTTCTGTCGTGCCGTTCTGTGATACGGCACCCTTTTGTTCTGCTGTCTGGTACGTGACCTCTTCAAGCAGACATGTTTCTTGTCTTACTGTTTCTCTGACCTCCATAAAATAAAACATATCAGTCCACAAACAACCAAATATAATACACGTATTTAAGAACAAAAGTGAACATTGATTTAGCACAATTGTCACAAATGGACATAATATTGGCCAGTGTTTATCTTGCTCAGCTAATGGACATTGTGAGATTCAGGCCATACTGCATATTTGATATATTGTATATGACTGTAATATTAAAGGCTTGTGTCTAAACTTACCATTGTGGTTAAAAACCGAATACATAAATGATGTGCCTGTCTGAGTGCTGAGCCCCTGTATCGGGGGGGGGGGGGGGGGGGGGGGGGGGGGGGGGGGGGGGGGGGG
>JAODLL010019559.1:0-22917 GCA_026546735.1 Forbesichthys agassizii | reverse complement strand
CTGAGTGCTGAGCCACTGTATCCTCCCCCCCCCCCCCCACCCCCCCCACACCTCTCCTTCCCCCACCCCCAATACACATGCACGCAGTTTTTATTTCAAACGTAAAACGCGCCCGGGGCAGACCTTTTGTGGATCTGAGTGCACAATCAGGAGTGTTTCTGAGTCCTAACCATAGGACTAGAACCATATAAATATTATATACAGTACCCCCACCCCTGTGTGACCCAGGTGGTGCAGGTCTTGCGGGCCACTGACAGGGATCAAGGCGGACACGACACTCCGGTGCACTTCAGCATCTCGCCAGAGTCCAGCTCTGCCCTCAATCTCACCGTTAGGAGCAACGGCGGTATAGCACCCTTCCACACTCTACCTCAGGACATGACAGCAGAGCAACTGTACCAGCTGAAGCAATATCATACACTGTCTGTTTATACTGTGTGTGTGTGTGTGTGTGTGTTCATGTATTGTTCCTCCAGATATGACTGCCAGCCTGGTGCTCAAGTCATCCTTAGAGCCCCGGCCTAGCTACTCCCCTTCTTTACTCAGCCTGTACGTGCCGGTGGTGCTGCGAGACGGGGCCTCCGGGCTGACCAACACCGGCACGGTCACCGTGGTCGTCTGTCCGTGCGTGAGCGGGGGCATGCAGACAGACGATGGCGGCAGGCAGACAGACAGGCCGTGGGAGAGGCATGCCGTTTGCCTGCCCCGGCTCTCCGCCTCACCTTCTCTCATAATCAGCATGTTCACCCTGTTGGCTCTACTGGCCTGCGTTACCACCGTCCTGGGTGAGGTCCTGCCTATGCTGGCATGTGTGATATCCTATCTGACCGTAGTCTCTACAACATTAGACCACAACACGGTTTCTTTTCTTTCTTCCTTTCATTCTGTGAGTCACATTAATCCAAAATAAGTTGTTAAAGGTTTACGACCGCCCTTGTGCACTTTGTTGTGAAGACGTTGTTTTCATTATCTAAGCAAGTCTTGTTTTTTTTTTCTTATTCTTCTTCAAATTAGATTTTCCCAATTAGCATGAAACAATATAGCGTGAAATATATAAATATATAAACAAGCATATATTTTATAGAACTAGATTAAAAAGACGCGACCCCTCCGGTGTTCCCGGGCCACTGATGCGCGCGGAGTTAGCTTGCACATGTTGCTAATGCTTTTACTGCCTGCTGTCACTTTTCCCGCCTTCTTCTGAAGTGCATGCAGTCACTCTCTCTCTCTCTCTTATATATCTCTCTCTCTCTCTCTCTCCTCTCTCTCTCAATCTCCCTCCCCCACCCCGGCTCGCTTGCACCCACAGTGGTGTGTGCTCTCTCGCTGTCACTGAGGCATCAGAAGCGCGACACGCACCCAGCTTCAGAGGAGGACGACGTCAGGGAGAACATCATCTTCTACAACGACGAGGGCGGTGGCGAGGCCGACACGGCTGCCTTCGACATGGCGGCACTGCAGGGCATGCAACGCCACGGCAACATGTGAGCCAACCACGTCCCAGGAACACACCCTGTTGACGCTGCACGTGTGTGTGTGAGCTCTCTCTGACATTCCTCTCTCGGCACAGATGGCACACACAGCAGCATCCGCCGGGGGCCAGGACGTACAGCTGGAGTCTCCCCAGCCCGGACCCCCAACAGCGGCCAGGCTCGGCTCCGGTGTACGGCCGCCTGTGCTATGGACTCCACACGTTGCCCGTTCTCCGGGATTACCCCGAGGGCCCGTTGGAGGACGGCCTGCATCTCGGCACCAGGCTGAACTATGGGACACATGGCGTGGGTGTGGCCGGGACCCTCCTCACGTCTCCAGAGCCCACGGCAGCTCCCGGGCCATCTGCTGGGGTTAACCTTGGACAGGACGAAGAAGACACAAACACATGCAGAGGAGAGACTTGTGACGCACGGAAGAATCAGGACCAGGTGAGACGCCAAAGATGACCCTGATGCCTTTAAAAGATGCTTGTGTCTTCCCCATTATCTCATTGGTTCTGTCTTGTTTCCCTCCTGTCATCTCATTGGTTCTGTCTCATCTTCACCCTGTCATCTCATTGGTTCTGTCTTGTTCTCCTCTCATCATCTCATTGGTTCTGTTTTGTTTCCCTCCTGTCATCTCATTGGTTCTGTCTTGTTCTCCTCTCATCATCTCATTGGTTCTATCTTGTTTCCTGCCATCATCTCATTGGTTCTGTCTTGTTCTCCTCTCATCATCTCATTGGTTCTGTCTTGTTTTCCTAATGCAGACAGAGCCTCTAGACACGAGACTGACACTTACAAATGAGGCCGCAGCTCTGACCTTCTGTGATGCGATTCAGTGCTCATCACAAAGTCACACAAGCTCTTCGTCAAGCCAGCCGGAGGGCCGCCCGGAGTCTTCACAGACGCAGAGCAGCATCGGAGCCTCCGGCTCTGAGACTGACTCCTCTGTTACGGCCCAGAGAAATAGCTCCGGCCACATCCAGAGCGCCACTAACCCGGCTGGTCATCTGACAGGAGACACGTATAGCGTCGTGGGCTCGCTGAACAGAAGCAGCCTGGTTCCTCCTGGTGGACGCGGGTTGTATCCGGATGGTTTGAAACACCTCAACAGCACACACAAACTGGGTAGGAACCACCTGTCCGCCCGTTCGCCGCTCCGAATGGAGGACTTCCTCAACTACCGTTTGGAGCGGGTCACCTTGGACCTGACGCAGCCGCCGTACGACTCGCTGCAGACGTACGAGTTCGAAGGACGCGACTCCAGGGCGGATTCCCTGAGCTCCCTGGAGAGCAGCGGGAGGGAGGAGAAGGAGAAGGAGGAGAAAGAGGCAGTTGTGGTGGAGGTGGGCGGGATGGAGGAGCTGAACCAGAAGTTTCAAAGGCTGGTGGAGATCATCAAGGAGCGGGGAGAGGAGAAGGAGCACGAGGCAGCGCAGGGGAGCCGGAACACAGGAGCTGTTGAGGAGGCACACAGGCAAAAGGGACTGAGGTGGGACTTCTAGCACGCTGAAGCCACATCAGAAGAGGCTAGGGCTGTCTGGAAACAGTGCTCCAGGGACTACTACTGTACACTTCTGACATACATACATTGTTGTGTGTCCTGTGTTTTGAGATGCTGGCGATGTGGAGCCAAATCTGGCGAACAGCATACTGCACACGTCATGGGCTCACCTCCACCAGGTTTATGAAGTGCGTTATAAAATATAATGTCGTTTTCACCCTGCTCTTGTAACGAATATTAATAATGCACTTAGGCTTTCAATGCTACACCTATGAAAAATTCACTTTTGTGAAATATTGATTCTGATCCCTGAAAGCTGAATCGTAAGAGAAATAGGCCTCATCAAATATTAAATGGAATTGTGATATCTAATATTTATAGTTAATAGGGCCTCTCACCACAAACACTTGAAAGCCGAAAGAACACATCTGGATTAGTTAGCCAGGTTAGTGACTAAAATAAATTCTAAATATAATACAGCAGGTTCCACTTCCCCATCTTGTATCTTTGTCTGTATATGTAATGGCTGCATTTATATATGCTGTACACTATCCACACTTTATATTGCAGTCTTTTATACAACATACATAGTGGTTGTTAAACAAACAGCTCGCTATGCAATATGCCCATCACTAGAGAGTTCCTAGTTTTACAGTATAGTGAAAGACAAAGTTGAACTATCTTGAAAACACAGTATATTATGTACATATCAGTACAGATACATATACAGTATGTACAGAGACATCAAATTCAGTTTCAGACGTTGCTGTAACGCTATTCACTCACTGGGAAATAAATGTTTTTTGGTGATTAAATTTTGTTTTGTGATGACTGCTTCAAGTTGCAAGTTAGGCAAGGCAGGTATAACAGTATGAAATTTACTACTAAAATGATTAATACACACTAAAGCAAATAATAGTGTACGTTATTTAGACAATTGTTATTTAACAAAAACTCATTAGTTGTGTATTTGCCAAGATGAGACCAGCATTCTCCCAAGACAGTGAAATGAAGTCTTAATCAACATGTCATTCTAATGGAGATTCAATTTATTCAAAATGCATTTGACAAATATAGCTTTGGCACACTAGGAAGACAAATGAGGTGCAAAGAATATTGGAATTTTTACTGTAACACAAGATGATGAAATGGCATACTAAATAAGTCACCTAATGTATTCATCATTATATATTATCAATTCAGAGTGGCTGGTGGTGCAATAATTCACACTAAAAGAAAAATATGAGAAAAGAAATAAGCAAAATACAATAGAGACGTTATTACCCAATTTGGGCGCAGCAGTCCACACAATAAAAGTCTACACAAACGGTACAACTCGACCAATATGACGAGTTACAGTAATACGAAAACAAAATACAGACTTTGGCCTTCAGTTTGCTATAATTTATTCAGGCTGTTAACAGCAACTGGAAAGAAGAGGAGTTGGTGTGATGAATTGTTCTGATTGGATTGGGCCTTGCTGAAGACCTGTGACAGGTACAGGTGAGATTATCTCATTTGACTGCAATGATTGTACTGCACAGTTTTACAATACTGCCTAATCTATCACACCTCTTAACTCCCAGGTTACCATGGCAACAGGCCACGTTGTACGCCAGGACGGACTGGATGTAGCAGTTGCAGAACATGGTCATCAGTGCCTTGAAACTGCAATGTCCGTATAACGCATTCATATTGAGCAGAGTTTATGATTATGATTTTTGATGATTAAAATGTGATTAAAATATAAAACAGAACTTTGCTAAAATATGACCCAAAAAAAACTGTTCAACTGCAGAAGCAGCCTGTATGCTACCTAGGGCAACGATATGAGTATGAATGGTATGGACGATAAATAACATTTGTGCCAAGCCTTTATGTACTTCTGCTGGATGAAAAGCGCGAGAACTCTTCATTTAGTAGTTTCAAAATGACTCCATGAGAAACCAGTACACAATGTACACCTGGGGAATAAGAAACACAGAAGATGAACATGGAACCCTTATCAAAATGGCCCACCAAATGGCACTAACGTAATTCAATTAACTGCCATTATCCCTTGATTTTAATGTTGAAACAAAAACTAATTTGAAAATAAATCTGCCTATAAAAGTGGGCAATAAAGAAAATAGTATTTTACACAAGTAATTATGTAAGAGTAGTTTCATTCATTAGGTAGTCAAATGTCTTTTGCTACATAAAAAAAAAAATGTATATAAAAAGGTGACCAACACTGTTTGCGGTCACATAATGTAGAAAAAGTAAATGGCAATACTAATGATCACAGATTTAATAGAAAATGTTATAACAATACTAGCAGCATAAACAATAATACAGTATTTGGTACCTAGTCGGCTGACTTCAGTGATATTTCTCTGTTCATCGTCAAAGAACATCATGTCAGTATACTGGAACCCACTATCGTCTTGGAGTCTGGGAAGGCAGATACATAATGTACAGCATAGGAACACAAAAACAGAAGCTGGGTGTTTAAACTGCTGCTTGTATAATCATGATTCATGTTAGATACTTCAAATTCTGGTCAGTTAAAAAACATCGCAGAGGTAAGATGGGCCACTTCCATACTTAACCTAAATATCGATCCAGAACATCTAACATTTTTAAAACTACATTTTGTTCTTGCATTCATATATGGCCCCTTATACATTTTCAGTACTTAACACTCTTTATTTACACAAATCACACTCAAACATGCAAACACTGACTGTTAAGGACACTCCTTGACATGTGAGAACAGTTTGAGCCTAGGAGCTTGGAGGGAGAGGGGGGTCATTCATATTCCAATCTTCATTTACAAACGTACTTCTTAAAATGAGTAATCTTTGAACCAGGGTATATCTCCCTGAATGAGATGTACTTGTTGAGACCGAAGAGGGACAGAAGTTGACTAGCTCCCTCTACTTCCTCAGTGCTGAAATACAGAGGTGTCATGATTTAACAACAAGCTACAATGAAACAAAACAGCAAAGAACAAAAAAACCTGGAGTATTTGACAGCTGACCGTGATGCTACCCCTATCTTAATGCCCTGGTTGTGGAGGGATGCCAGGATGTCAACTGTGTCTTTAAAGAGAGACACACGGTCATGCTGGGCATCCAGAACATGTCCACTGCAGAAAGAAAAACATGTTTTTACTTTCTTTGCAGTGTGTTAAAATCTCTTTCATTTTATATGCCAACAAATAATGTGGATTCACTACAGCATACAAAAAGCAAATGTGTTTGTTGGGTTATTTTATAAATAATATAGGACATGTTGATATATTGTATATGGTCAATGACTTTAAATCGTTGTATGCAACAATGTGATAGAATATATATGAATTTCACGATCGAATACAAGTCCTGTGCATGATCATTCTTAGACTAGTTAGGCTACTTACTTCTTATCCGTGTGAAAAGGTAGGAAACAAGTATCCACCCAGAAAGGCCAGAGAGTATAATCTGGACGAAAGGAAACAGGCACAAATACAGTATCCACTTGGCCATGATAACGATTGACTGGAAAGTTGCGGGCTGTACACCACAGTGAACTACGGTAGACAGCTTTAAGTCACTGGGGAAGATACGTATATAGCCTATGTGATTAAGTAGCATATTCACCACAATAAAAGTATAACATTGTATCTTTATTCAAATGGGGATAAAAAATACTCAAGATAATACATATACATATTACATATACATATATACACACATATACGTAAAATATATGTCCGATATGGTCACACTTACCAAGATCAAACACAACAAATTTGGGTTTATGCATATTAGTCAAAACGCCGGGGTAGCCTACTTCCTACTTCGATGACTGCAACGTTAAAAGATCATGTTAATATGTTCCAAACTAATTCATTATTTTAACATTAACCCTTCATTAAACACATACCTATATTATAATTAGACTATAATTATATCCTGCGTTCATGACAAATAAAAAACTAAACATAAAATACAGTATTATTTCCTTCTTCTTTAATACATTCCCCGCAGTATGTAGCTTCTTATGGCATATGCTGCCATCCATCGGTCAACTAAAGTAAAATCTCAAATTATAACTCGATTCTATGCCTCCATATCGTCCAAATGCGTTTCCAGTGTATGGGATAATGCTTCTGATGGAGCTTCTTCTGAACTTTTGATTATACTAAAAAAGCCTTCACACAGTTGTTGAGTAACCGATAGTTAACCAACACACAGTATGCTAATACTGTATAGGAATGAATGAATACAATATAAGAGTAATTCAATTATTATTATATAAATTGATTCATTATTCATATTGGTCTGATGCAGAGACCACCTTTGGAGTAGGTTATTGGCTTTAGAGGAAAATTACATTTCTACACAATATCAACAAATCAACAAATACAACTACATATATTTAGTTAAAAATGTATATAGACTGTTAGATACCGTTATGCATATTGCCAAATTGTGAATTTATTATCACTGCATTAAATTACAATTATTTCAGCACCAGCTGTTAATTTTACACATGATATTTTTTGGCAATGATCAGCTTCGTCAAATATACAGTATACACTTATGGCAGTTTTACCATCAAAGGTCTGCAGATCTAAAGCACAGCTTTATACAAACACTTTGCAATTACTAGGAAAATTATAGAACAGCAATGATGAGATTTGAATGACTTCTTGTTTACATGGCAGCAGGTTTTCACGTTACATCTTAGTAAACCGATCGTCAGAGAATGCTCTGTTAGAAACACCGTCTAGGTTGTCATACACATTGCCATTGTCCACAACCTTCACCCCTGTCTCTTCATCATCTTCATCCTTCACTGCTCCTTTTTTGCTAAACGTTGTTCAACAAACAAGAAGACCAACATAACTATCATGTATATTATTCAGGTTATTAAAAATTATCAAATGTATTGAATCTTAAAGGAACATTACTCAATTTGAGTCTGTAAGGATGTGTTACAAAAAGCATTGTTGTTTTGGTTTGAAAACTCAGAGAGTGTATGTCTTGCTGCAGTGACTTGCACCATTCTCTACTCCTTCCCCAACAGCTCCCATATGCTCAGCTCATGCTATTCTCTACCATCAACAGATCAACAACAGAGGAGGAAGCCTTTAGCTTACCGCCTCTTTTGAAGGAAAGATGACACCAGCAGGGCGATGATCCCAACTGACACGATGCCTATGATCACCCCGAACACGATGAGCCATGCAGGGGTGTCAGGTTCGATTGGGGCTGCGAAGGTGGGAGAGATGCCCACAAATTCTAGGGTGCTATCCGTCAGCAGGAAAGCGCTGTTGATGCGATGCCTCGACAACCTGTTGGGAAAATGTTTACTTTCAGAATTCATTCATTATGCATTTTTAAGAAACCACAGACTTCAGATATACAGTTTTGCTAAAAGTATTTACATTTACACAATAAAGGCATTCATTTACATAATAATGAATACAATATTATTTTGCATCAAAACAAACTTTCACAGGAAGTATGAATAATAGTAATTTACCTTATAGCATTCTTCACTTCTGCCTGATCAACAAGTGTATCGTTATGAGGTGATAAGACCACAAACCAGAAGGACACCCTTTGAGTCACATGGCACACGACAATGCTGGACACACTGGAAAAGTTTTGGTAAACATTTAAAGCTAAAAATATGCACCATGCTTATTTCCTGTGGTTTTTATTGAAAAGGTACTCCCCTTGACTGTGTTGTTGCACCCCCAGAACTACAAATGTCAGCCCTGTGATATTATTATTAAAACACAACTCTACAACAGTTATAAGAATTGCAGTGAGTAGAGAGATAAGTGTCAGGGAGGGCATTCTCTCAGTGTTTCAAAACAAAACAACACACACATATATATATATATATATATGAATATAAGAAAATAATATAGTCACAAATACAACACAAATTAAGTGCGTCCCTTTAATCTTAATATTTTTATCTTACCTGTACTCTTCAGATTTGAAGTAATTTCTCATGGCAAAAGCCAGACTTGCTCGGAAAAAGAACATTTCATTCTCATTCCATTCATACTATAAAAACAATGAAGAGATAGTTAGTTTGTAGGCTACTTCTAGAGAAGACCACCTCATAAAAATATACATTATGATTGTTGTATATACAGCATAATGTACAGCTTCATGATTTATTAGACATTTCCAGTAGGATAAAAAAACCTGGTTAAATAAAATGGTTGTCAAAGCTGAATTAGATTACTTTCTTTATTGTGTGTTTTACTATAACTCTTGCTAAAACCTGGAGAGACTTCCTTGATTTTCAATGTTTTTTATGTGTGAATTGAATACTGATACATCTACCAGCCCTAAGAAAGTGTTGCAGCTACAAGAAGAACGTTAGCAGACACAACTGTCTGATAAAACCTATCCTGGTCAAAAGCTATCAATGTGATTTCTTAATTTGCAGCAAGACAATGTTAAAACAATTATCTGAGGAGACTAGAATATGGTAGCTTTCAATAAGTAAATGCTCTTACAAACCGAAATCAGATTGGGTGTCAATGTTCCTATTTTAATCTATAAACATTTCTTTTCTTTTCCCTTATAAGCATTTAAGAATAATCATACAGCCTTATCTCCCAAAGCAGTTTTTATGCTGAGTCGAACTTTGTAGCCATCCGAGGTACCTATAAAAGAAACATGTTATTTAAATGTGTGGATCAAATAATATATAGTGAAAAAAAACACAAAAAACAACATTCCAAAATATTCTTTTGTCTGAGGCTTCCTGAAAAAGGGCCACTTTTGGGTTTCTGTATCCACTGTATGTCAGCATTGTACTGCTATTTGCTTAACACATGTACAGTACTGCAGGCTAGCACATACTGTAGATATCTTGATTTGATTATTATTCTGAACCATAAAGGAAGTATGCAGACTGTGTTGTGTGTCCCAGCAATATACAGGTAGTTTAGATTCAGGCAATTCATACAGTACAGCAAAGCAGCAATAAGAAATAAAATAATATATGTTGAAATATGGACTGTATATTAGTACAAATACATTATGGTGTTTAATGTTGGATATTGTTTACATTGAATATCAAGCCAGTAACACTGAGAATAAACTCAATCAATTACCTGTCTTACAGAGCTCTGGCTCTGCCAAGGCAGATGCCAGGCAGAGCAGTAGTGAAATCCTTCCCAACATTACCACCAGAGGAGAGGTATAACAACAATCTGCCAAGGTGGCTCCAGAATTCCCACTGATCAGGGATCTTTGGTAGCAGAGAGACAACCCTTTGGTTTAATGGTTAAGCTAGAGCACCAGGAAACAACAGTCTCTTAAAAAGGTCAAAGCCCCAGCAGTTGTTGTCAGAATGTCAGCTTGCCTTTTCTTTGAGTCGCCACCATTCAATAGAAACAGTCAAATGTGTGCTAGTAAAAACCTGGCTGTTTGTTCAAGCATCTAAGGACCTAGATAATGTGAGAGAGCCAGACCTTTTTGGGGAAAACACATCTGCTTTTGTTTATTTAGTGGTGTGCAGTTAGCACATTTTTTATTCCAACTGTTTGACAGCATTATAACTAATAATTATTTTGACTGTTGATGTTGAGGTGTGGAATATTGATATATGGACTGGCTGAGATACCTGACTTAATTCCATATAACTACTGTGTCGATAAAGTGTGTGCCCTGATGATCAAAAGCATACACCTTAAATACAATAAATAAATCGTTGTATTTACGCATTGTTTGAGTCTACAGCATTTAGCACATGTGTACTTTACAATACAACAGCATCAATTATTATTTTAGGATTAAATATACAATGTAAAGCCAATTGCCAGTTACAATGTATAGCCTACATAACTGGTAACTATTTAAATGAAGTTAAGATAAATCATCCATTTCCCTGTAAGAAAACGCTTACAATGTAGAGTTAATATTTCATCCAACACTATTTTTGTAAGGGCTGACTGAATATGTAATTTAAAACATCAGAAATATGCAGCCACGATTGTTTCCTCAAACACTGACTTCAAAATATATTGTAGTAAAGGTTGCGTGCATACACAAATGTCTGGCACACCCAGTACTCACTATTGGCAATGATCTTTTGCCCTCGTAAAATGCCATGGTTGTCTTCCATTAAACAGGCATCCTCCATGAAAACAAGAATGTTATTGAGATGTAGTCTACAAAAGTTCTTACATGAAAATAATTGTTTTTTACTTTTATTAGACTACAGTAATGCCTCTTTTTGTTGTTGTTGTTGTTGTTGTTGTTGTTGTTGTTGTTGTTGTTGTTGTTGTATTCCCATTTACAGTATAGGCTACATAGGAAAGTACTTGTTTCCATGATGGGAAAACTTTAACCCATGACATTTACGAACTCGGCACATTTACATATTTTTAGACTTCTCATAAGGAATACAAATCAATGCAAATACAGATAATGCTATGCTCTAGTGGTCCACCGTTGTTGCATTTAACACTGCTTTTGGCATAATGCAGGTTTTCCTCTTAACACTGGATGGCAGTAAAGTTACACATTTTACAGTTTTATTTTATGGCAATTAAATGCCAAAACAAATACATTGTAGAATACAAACTTCAGTAAGTTATTTTGTTTTAGTTAGCCTATATATTTTATCACAAATCCACCTGGGTTCTTCATAGATTATGAAGTGTAATTGGATATTTAATGAGGGAGTCTGTGTAATTCTGTTGTTCTAGCGCCCCCAACAGTTTCAGACTTGTAGGTGTTACAATATCGCAATACTGAGTTGTGAAGGAAGCCAGACCAGAGAACGGGCTTATCGTGGCTAATTCTGCCCTTCTCTTTCTGCCTTTCACCAAACCTTCCCGGGTCCATGTTACGAGGAACAGTGATGATTTCGAATAAACTGATTTAACTGCGCACTTCTTCTATCAATGCGTCAGTCTAGGAATGGATCGGGAATCTGCTGTGGCTTCTGGAGGGAGTTACATTTCTCTAAATGAAAATGAGAAGCGGTATTACTCGGTTCTCCACAATATGTGCCAAGATGACAGCTCAGGAAAACTATCGTCTAGCAAAGTCGCTGAGCTGTTTAAGACGTCGCAGCTGCCTCCTGAATCCTTACATCAAGTAAGTGGCTATAAGGTACATCTCCACATAGGCTTAATTTCACTGATTATTGCGGCTAGTGGACCCTAGAACACATCTGCAGGAAAATCGGAGGGTTGCATGGTAGCCAACACCTGACACAACAAATTAGATTATATGATGTTATATATCCCAAATACGTGTGTGTGTGATAGAAATTAACTGCCTCTCTTATGTTAATGCTGTCATACTTTGTTTTTCATGCTTCGACTCTCCTAATATATATTTCACTGTTTCTCGGGAGACCATCTGTTACAGCAGTTAATGCTGATTAAGATTATGCATAGACATGTTGAGGATAATGTAATACACGCAGTGTGGATATGCTGTGTCAGAGAGAGAGTGTGTGTTTTTGCATAGGTAGGCTATGTACTGTACACAAGTTGTTATAGAGAAACAATTTCATAAAAAAGAAATACCTTTCATATGTGGTTGTTTGCTGCTGTTTTCCTGCCAAAGAGAACACCCAGGTGTGCAACATTTATGTTCCTTCCCCCAACAACATGTAGGCTGCTAACTGAAGCTTTCAAAACCTTGTTAGACAAGTCTGGGGAGTTGACTAGACACTAACAAAACTATGACTATGTCATCACTTTTCTATTATTATTAGTATTAGATGGCCTAGACTTTCTATGCTTTGACCAATGTGTTAAAAACGTGTTTTTAACACATTTAGTTTTTTAAGATAATTATCATAGTACTGATTGAAATATTTATCACAGGGCTTAAAACCTACCCCAAGCAAGACTGCAACAGCTGACTACAAAGACATGATTGTGTTTTTCCAACTACACATACACACAGCAGGTAGTGGTCAGTTTCACACCGCACAGCATTTTCGAGGGGTTCCCCACATGTGATAGCGGCCTATTGTGTCTCAGTGTGGTGTCAGGAAGTTTGGCGTGGGCTTCGTTTCCCTTCCGTCCGGCATGGCTGGAGGCCACAGCATTGGGGTGATTGACATGCAGGCCCTTGAGCACTGCTATGCTCTGATACAGGATGCCTGCAGGGTAACTCCCGGATCCAACGCTGGCTTCAGGGGCCGTTTGTGTCGCACAGCATATGTGACTGTTGTAAATAGTCTCTTTGTTTCTGCCGAGTTAGCAGTCATTGTATGACATGATCAGACATTTTGTATTAGTATTCAGCACACACATAACACGCCAATATTACAATTACCCTTTTTGTGTCAAAAATGTTTCTGGAAATAGTAATTGTTCTGTTTGGCCTCTTTTATCAGCAAGTTTATCCTTCAGCAGTTTTGCTGATATGCACTTTTTTTGAGATGGTGCAAGTTACATAGATAAAACTTGAGCTGACATTTGTGGAGGCCTCCTTAGCAGGCTTAAGATTCCAGATATGACTCATCTGTAATTATGTCCTACTTTCAGACATTAAAATATAAGGGCAAGATATCAGATATGGTATTTTACCTAATATGTCAACAAAAGGTGACATATATTATTACTGTAAGTCAGGACTATACAGTATTTTGCTGATTGAAAAGATTGACAGAAAGTATTGTGGGGAAGAGTGACACGTCAAACCTAGTTTAAGCTAATAGTGATGGTATTGCCCTCCTCTTTGCTGAGCTGTGCAATGAAATCAATATGCTGATTACATGGGCTTAAAGCTTTGACTTTTGACCATGCAGTTATTGACTGAGATGATTTTCACTAATTAGCAAAGCAAACCATTCCCCTAACCCCTAGCCTATTTATATATGTATATATGTATATATATTATATATTACAAGAAAGAAAAAAATGCATTATTTGTACGCACAAAAGGACATAAGTTTACTTTAATTATTTTTTTTGTACAATGAGAAATACTAATGTGGCAGATTTCTTCAGTACTCTGCAGTTTATGTATTGTCAGGTTAAACCATACTTCCATGTTGACCATTTGAACTAGATTAGTTTTTTGTCATTTGTCAGCAGTAGTAGTCTTGTGGCCATATAACTATATTGTAACCAGAACACACATGAACCAGCTGGGCATTTTAGGAACCTTAAAATAAAATGCTTCTACCTTCATAGTTTTTTGCAGTAATCACAGGGAGACATTCCAGTACAGTAACTCCTTAGCCTTGCTTTGGAATTGTTGTTTTGCGTTTTATGTCTTGCCGAACGCTGTTGAATGAATACAATGCAGGTCAAGCAGAAATAATTAGCTCATAAAGAGTTATGAACAAACCCATCCCCCAGCCTTATTTCAGCATTTTGAGTCTCTACCAGATGCTGCTTTCACACATACAGCATGGACCTTCCCTTTAAGTCCAACTCCTGTGAATCTTAACTTGAACTTAATGTACCACTTTGTTTTCACTAATATACTGTAAAATTACAAAATAACAGAAATTCTCAGAATATATTGTTATACCATGTTCACTACACGTTTGTTGCCATAAGAATGAATACAGGGTTTTCCCAGTGGGTTGTATTCTGCCAGACAAGTATTCTGCCATTACAAGACTGATCAGATCTGTTGACAATAGTCACTACACAACTGCTGAAAATCATAATTTTGTTCACTAGAAGGACCAATCACCTCCATCATCACATATAATAAGGCTATAGTAAAATGTATATTTATCATTAGTATTTGCACTTAATTATAAGAAATATTATGGATATGTGGATACTAAACTGTTTTACTTAGATCCATATCAAAACATATTAAGGCTCCTTTTAGACACATTTGTTTGATCTCTATAATAAATAGTCCTTTTGTTATCTTTGTTCCAAAAGCAGTAATGTACCATAAAATCAGTATGTTATTGTTAGACTAAGACTATCTTTAGTTTGAAATTAAATTCAATTGATTCTTGATTATAGATTATCTTTAGGGAAGGATCTCTTCTTGGAAAGTATATAAATGTCATACGCTGGTTTTCTCTTTTCTTAAAGCTGCAACTGTTTAACATTTCTGTATGTTTCAATGAAATTACATTGGACTGTCCCATGCCATTCATTGTTAGCTTTATGTTCTACAGATAACTGAAGTGTGTGGCGCGAAGCGGCTGGGTTACTTCGGTACGCTGCAGTTGTATGTGGCTCTGAAGTTGCTGGCGGCTGCCCAGTCTGGTTTGCCTATCCGTCTGGAGAGCATCACATCTAGTACGTTTTTCTCCTCAGAGTGGCTGGGGCATCTTTCTAAGAGCATGAGGAGATCAAGAGCTTATCTGAACATGCCTGGATTTGGTCTAATCTGGATGTCGCGTGGAAAGGCCTAAGTGGCTTTGCCCTGTTTACAAGAGTGACAAGCACACAGTCATAACTCACACCCCCCGTCTAATAAGAATTGTTAAACATATACGGCAAATATAGTAACTGTTTAATGGATTAGTGTTATGTCTGTACTTCACATTCACCCTGCTCTGTTTCAAAGCTTAATATCGCTATTTACGTTACATCCGAGGTCACTGGAAACAGGAAACAACTGATGAAGCTTCATGATAAAACAATAGGGACCTTTGTACAAGTATTTTATGTGGATGCCTGACAAAGAAGTTGATTAGTTTGTTACTGTAAACAAGGCCAAACAATAACAATATACAGTATTATTTAAACAGCACAGTATACAATCCAGGAAAAGTAGGCTATTCTACTGTATATGTTAGTAGTGCATTTGTGTGTGTGTGTGTGTGTGTGTGTGTGTGTGTGTGTGTGTGTGTGTGATAGCACTGGAGAGATGCATTCAATATTCTGACAGATAATACAAAATAATTTCCATATCAGACCGGTAGTGTGAATCAGATTGCACACCAGTGCTATAAAAATGTGCCGTGGAGCATTCCTCTTCTCATTGCAACCAATTACTCCACTTTTGAACCTTCCTCGCGTCTCTTCAACTAGAGAGAGGGGGGGGGGGGGTGTCTATTTTTATCAAACATGCATGCTCTCAGACGTTCAGAGAACTTGGTGTGAAACCTCAGCTTCTGTATTTAACATCAACCTACGCATCCGCCTCCTCTAGATCTACCTCTGCCTATGTTCGTGGGGCTCAGCGTTGAACCAGAGCTACACTACTCAACATTCTCTCAGGGAATGATGGAGACTCAGGGCCTGCAGTGTGGTTCTGCACTGGTACCTGTCCCCTGGACCCCGGTTGACAGGAGTGCCTTCCGTCATCAAGATGGCAGCGTGGATAAAAAGGTGACTCGGCATTCAGATGTACTGAAAGGATTCAAATTAGCCCTGTGTGCTTTTAGTAGGATATGTTGCTCTGTGCAATTAATGCTTCAGTTAGATAATGGTCATGTTCAGGGGTGTACATTTGGTAGGTACATCTTTTGACCACTGTTTAATTGTACAGCCCCCATTGTATATGTTTGGCGTATAAGGAGGGGTAGAGAACTGTGTGAGCCTAGGAGCTCTGTAGAGGCAGAGGGGAGAGATGAGTCACGCAGATCTCAAGAGTTCTCTGTGTTCCCAGCCGACGCATTAACATTTTTGTGACGTTGGTTTCAGCCAGCGTTCTGGACCCAAACCAAGGAGCGTACCTTGCTAATTAATATATTATCAAAGCCCTTCTGATAATGCAGTTTAACATCCATTCATAATTTGCCTATCCAGGAACCTTGGTCTCCTGACCAATCACCTTGCTGTTCGCCTCCTCGGTCTCCGTCGGCTTTCCACAATTACCCTTACGCCATGCAGAAAAATGGCACTGATTCACAAATGGGTATGACAACACACTAACTACAATAGGCATGCCGCACATGCACTATTATGGATACAAACATCACTAGGAGAACACGTTAGAGAAGTGAACTAGTAAAGCTGGACACTTAAAGTTACTGTTGACAAATACAGTAGATGAATAATGTGAACTTTGATCCTTTTAATGGTCTTGGCTGCTCAGGTGTCATGTGCTTCTGAAATGTGTTGATATATATAGTTTCAGATTAGCATAATGCTTTGAGTGGTGTTAAGAAATCAGTTATGTTCATATTAACAAATGTAAATTGAATATACATTTGCTAAAATTGTCTTTCCTGGGATCTGGGATCTTAGATACTGCTAATACTGACAGTAGACTGACCATTGAAAATACTCTAAAATAATGGGCTTGCTAATGCATAAACATTATTTACATACATACATACAATACATATTTTAATTAAAACAGACGACACTTCATAGGTGACACTTCTAAACATATATTCTCCAAACCATGAGCTCTATAATGAAATGTTTACCTGGCATGGTGCTATTAGATGTGACTACATTTAATCTCACACGAGCTGTCACATCTTTACGCAGGTTCTAGCTGTGATATGCTTCGTCACATTGAACCACGCTCTGCTGTGTTCTCCACCGAAGCTGTGTGTTCACCACCGCATCCAGACACCATCCAGAGCAAATATTCAGCAAGGGCAGTGGTTCAGATGGAGAAGCTCGCATCACCAAGTATCTACAGGCCCAAAGCAGGTCTGGAGCACCCTGCTGTTCCTCAGGTGAGAACACCGAATATTCCACTTTTTCTACCATCACAGTTGTTGCAGTACAGCATGGTGTAATTTGGTGTATTGTTTAATCTGTGTTGAGAATCACTAGGAATTTCATGAAGATTTTCTGAGTTATAAAATAATTTAAAGATTATAATTTTTTAAACTATAATTAAAAATGATAGTTTTCTAATTCTAACTTTTTTTGTAAACTGTTTTTATTATTATTATTATTATTATTATTGTTATTATTATTATTATTATTATAAGTTGTTTTATTATTATTTACTAGTTATTGTCTTTATGTATATCCTTTGCAGTGGAGGATACAGAGTACGTTTTGTAAACCACTAGGTTAAATAAATGTTTCTGTGTAACATGTTTGAAATGAGTCGGTACTGTACATTGTGCATGTAAAGTGTATGTTCTCTGCCTTTGTATTTGCTGGCGTCTTGCCCAGGCACCCTCCGTAGAAAGGCTGGACCAACGTGGTGTTGCAGACCACTCTGAAGATGACCCCTGGAGGATCACAGCAGAACAGCGAGAGTACTACACAGTCCAGTTCACAACACTGCAGCCCGACCTGGGAGCCCTCATCCTGGGTACAGAGACAGACGCTCCTTAATTCATTGGTTGGAGCCCATGGCGACGCATCGTGCATTATGCATCAATGCTGACAGGACAGGTTGACATACAATTATACATGCTGTGTTTAAACACCATTGACCGTGCATCTGCTCTTCTCTAGGGGCCGTTGCAAAGAACTTTTTCACTAAATCCAAACTTCCAATACCAGAGCTTTCCCATATTTGGTAAGTGCTGATTCATAGTGCTGCATGTCCTTATTCTGGAGTCACTGAGCCAAGTATCAGCCAAGAACATGCACATGCTCCAGTGACTCACTGCATGCTCAACACGACAGACAGTGCATATTACTCTGTGTTCTCTACTGAGCTGCAAATAATATTTCACAGCTCACAGTTTGGTGTTGAATGTGACTTATAATTGAATGTTTACATGCTACATTTGAATATTACAGTATTAGGTAGAAGTAGTTATTAACGCTGCACAGATGTGCATTATTGTATATTTATTTTAGTATGTATGTTTTAAATATTCCATTGTTAGTAGCAATTGATGCGTAATTGATACTGAACAAAAGTATCAATATACATGTTATAATATTGACGCATGCCATTAAGTCAGATAGTCAAATCCTTAAGATGTTTGGAGGGGTTCTTTATAAGTATGTCCTGAGCATCGCATGTTTGTTCAGGGAACTGAGCGATGTGGATCGAGATGGAGCGCTCACTTTCTTTGAGTTCTGCACAGCCTTTCACTTGATTGTGGCACGCAAGAATGGTTACTCTCTCCCAGAAGCACTCCCAGCAACCCTCCAGCCAGGGTTTACGGAGCAGGAGGACATACCTGACACTCCTGATGTGAGCACACAAACAGATAGAGAGATACCAAAATACAACCATGACCTTTCAGAGACAATAGAAGCACCTACTTGATGTATGGGTTCGTTGTGGTGGTTACTCCTGCATTTTTATTAGATGTCTGTTATTGTTTTAGAGTGTCGAGCCTCTGATTGTGTTTGACGATGCTGACCCCAAGCTGAGTCATCTGGTAAATCCACCCTTAGATTGTTCCTTGTTTTTATTTAAGTTACTTCAGTCACCCACATTTAACAGATAGCATTATGAAAAGGGAACATGAAAAAATACCATAAAATAAATAAATGTTCTCTGAAATTAATAAATGTGACATTATTCAATAAAATCCCTTTGAAATGCATAAATGTAGAATTCTGAAATAAATATCCCATAAAATATGTAAAAATAGTCATTTGAAAAACATACTTTTGAAATGAAAACAATTATTGGATACATTTCTTTATGTATTTATTGTTTGATTTATTTATTTCATAGGCATATTTTTTAGTTTATTTATTTAGTTTATTTATATATTTATTTAATTGTGACTTAAATGGCATTCCATGAAATATAACCTTGTTGAGAAAAACTTAAGAATCAAAGCGCAATTCAATAAAAGTTCCTATAGAGGGCAATAGCAACCTAAATGTGGGCTTGTTCTCTACAAATTACAATTAATTCAATGTACTGTACGTAAAAATATAATAAAGGGTTTAAACTGTAATAATAACTATTCTTTGCAGATTACATATTTTAAATAGTTCACTGTATTATAGGAGAGGACTACTGTGGAGAGGTTGAAGCCGGTTTTGGCTACACCCAAGCAGGAAATGAAGGAGGAATCCTGTAAACAAGGTAACCCTTAACCCCTTACCCTTAAAGCCCTTGAAAACCCTTAAAGCCCTTAAAAAGGAAAACATTATTCCTGCTTTTTTATCAAATATATATTGCATACATGGTCAACAGGTGTATATGATTTACGGTAACACGGTTCTTTCTTGCTTTGTACAAGATTGTAATAGGAAATTACAGTTGTTTGTTCTGTAGTGTAAGTAATCTCTTTCTCACTGTGTGTACAGACTTCAGTTCAAAGAGTGGACAAGACAAATATACTCAACAAGTTGGTCTTCCATGTAGGCCAGGTAGTTATCACTATTGTAGCTATTAACTACTTTTAAATGTGTGGATCTGCTATCATCAAGATATATACAACTGAAAATAATAATACTCTTTAAATGTGTATAATAATAATAATAATAATAATAATAATCATCATCATCATAATAATAATATTTTTATTGAATGTTATTCCTATATTCCTTTATTATGTATGATGACATTGTCACTAATAAAAGACCCAACACCTGCTCATTTCAGTTATCAATACTCTTTACAGAGCTGCCTCATGACCTGGACCCTCAAATGAAGACAAAAACTAGGCCAAGGTAAACTAAAGATTATAGCTATATTTTATTTGATTAGATTATATCATTTATATATACTGTATATATAGTATATTATTGAAATACTTTCAATATCGAACTTTGTCTCCAGATCTTACTCCAGTGCCTCAATTGATGATGCTATGAAGAAGCGCGAAGACCCTCCTACCCCTCCACCTCGACCCCAGAAGACCCACAGTAGGGCATCTTCTCTGGACCTGAACAAGCTGTTCCAGCAGGGCGCACTAGGTATCTGCCCCCAGGACCCCCTTGCCCTCTAAACTCCCCGTCTTGGCGTGCTAACATAGGCACCGATGGCAACAGCCCACCCCACTGTTCACACAGAGGACATTAAATGCCTCAAGCAACAGAAAAAACATGTTTACATTCTTTGTAATACAAAGGGGAAACCGAAGAAGGCTGCTTTCTTCTGTGTACTTTCATAGGTGAAAGGCACATATCGCTATGGAGGAAAAACAAACACACAGCCGTGTCTGAAAGGTTCTGAGTTCTGAATGCACAGGGAAGGTTTGGTGCTATTCAGTTTAGTGAAATATTGCCTTTTTATTACAGGGATTAAAGGTGGAAGGCTTCCCCCACCTCCAGCACTTCCACCTCGACCATCAGTCACACAGGTGAGTCTTTATTGTATTTATTATAAAACAAAAACATGCCATATCAGTTCGGCCCAGTCTCAATGTCCATTCTCATGGACTCAGTCTGTGAGAGATCAGAGCTGTCCCGCTGGGAAACAGCATGTGACTGAGGTTTCTCTCGCACACTCTTTGAGCCCTTCATGCACATTTTCCCACAGTTACCCACAATTCACAGTGCTAAAACGGTAAATGATAAAAACGGAAGATCTGACACTTAAACTAAACGGTTGTGTTTCATCTACAGTATAAACATTGCACTGATGTTCCTAAAAACATACATGTCTGGACGCATGTTTGTTGCTATTTAGTTGCTATATCCCCGTTCTAGTCCCGAACATCAGTAGTGACTCACTGAAGCAATAAATTATGCAAACTATCTATAGTTTTGAGGGAGGGGGGGCTGGAGAAATGTTGTGTGCATTCTTGACTAGACATCGCTTTAAGACTAATTCATGTCTGCCTAATATGACCAGTGCTTACTAAGCTGCAGCATCAGTAAATGTGGATTATTAACATGTATGTTGTAATTCTTCTATGTTACCGCTTGTCTTATACACATTGAAAAGTGCAGGGACCATACACGGACATTTGAAATTTGCATATTCATATTTCACAGACATTTTGAGTGAATGGTTAGAGATCTTGACGATTTCGTCTGGCATATTAAAAGTTTTTCTGGAAAAACATAGAACTATTAAATAAATATTGAGTGTTTCACAATCCTCTATTGGGAAACTTTCATATTTTCTGGAATTTGAGAGATGAACACGTCAAAAGAAGTCTTATGATGAACTGGTGATCAAACGAAGCGTATGACAGTTAGTCAGACCTATACTGTTTGCTCTTGCTGTTAGGTTCCTCATTTCATCAGCAGTGCAGAGAACACCCCACAGAAGACAGTGCGGCAGCCAGACTTTGCTGACTTCAGTCGTTTCAGAGAAGAGGTGAGTGCAGTCAGAGAAACCTCCCCACCTTTCAGCATCACCAAATGCAAGAAGGTTGCTCATTTCCCTAAATCTCTATACATGCTTATGCTTGCATAGTTGCAGCGTAAGTTTGTGAAAAGACAAAACATTAAAAAAAATACATTGAACAAGCAAACAATAATGCAGAATTTCTTTCCCAGCTCCAGGCTTAGGTGATCGACCATAAATATGTCACCTGTGTCATGCTTGTCTGATAGATTATCCTTATTATAGGGGAGAAATGAGCTCAGGTCATGACTGCAGTCTACATCAAAGTGTGCTGGATGGTGGGGTGCATGCTAGAAATGCATCTAGGATTTATCTGTGTTGACGTGACATGCCATTTTAGTCTAGCCTCCTCTTATAGCACACTGACTATGTCCTTAATTTGTCTCTCGTGATTCTTGATACTGTTGCTTTACATCCCATTCCTTTGTATGTTGGTTTGAGCATGCATTCAACGTGTTGCCAGAGTTAGAGCACTGGAAGATTCCTCTCATCATAATTCCTTTTGTCCTTTTAAGTATACAGTATAATTGATTGTACAGCCTTTTTTGTATTTGTGTGATGGGCACATTATTACACAGTACCATCTCATAGCATCTCATTTCTAATTGTCAGATTTTTCTCTGGGTAACTTTAAGTATTATCGTTTTCATTATTGAAATCAATCGTCCTGTAAGTGACATTCAAAAATGCTGGATACTATTGCGGTGTGGACATGTTTGCCAAAGAATTTACTGGTATGCTTTATATTCGTCCCTTCTCTTGGGGCAGCTGTGAAGGTTGTAGTAGTTTCTCTGCCCGTGGAACATCAGGAATCTTGGTGTTTCGACCCCTGGGGGGGGGGGGGGGG
>JAODLL010019540.1:0-26407 GCA_026546735.1 Forbesichthys agassizii | reverse complement strand
CTTAGGCAGGCTTATTGGTTGGGGCAAACGGTTGACGGCGTTATCTAAAACAGTTATTGATGTGGTTCATCGGCATTCTGTATCTCCTGTAACTGGGAAAACCAGATAGATTTATTAGCAATTAAATTACATGGGGGCAATCAGAGTGTGAATTTGACCAAGCCAATTCCACAGGGGCAGGCTTATGTATTTAACTGATGCTTTAATCCAGTGCTATTTATAGTGCGTGGAATCTTCCATTTTTACATTTCCACTAGAATACAACAGCAGTAAGTCAAGACAATAACCATTGGCTGTTTGCATTTGCAATTGACTTGGTCATTGAGTTAAGTAGATGGTCGTCCTGCATGTCAATCAAAACACCCCGCTTGTCAAGTAGGCGAGTACTGACGCAGTTAGCCAGCGCTGTGTCCCAAACTTTCCATAAGGAAAGGGTGGCTCTGCCAGACTAGGACAAGGATTACATTTGTTCCCTGCCCATGTTCCTGTGACTTTAAAACACTAGGTATACAGTATATGCATATACCTATTAACATGAACACACAATAACACTAGCAATTTAAATATAAAGTATAATTATATACAGTACATATACAGTATATACACACTTTATATTAGACTAAGCTACTGAGAAGTGGTAGACATTTTACTGTAGCTTATCGGAATCGTGAGAAGGTTGTGCTTAAGCAGAATGGTGGCAATTGGAGAATATGAGGATTTAGGCTACTTATGAATAAGCATCGTTGCTCAAATAAATACACTATTAGGGCTCATTAATTCTCTACAATTTAGTTTCAATTAAATTATATTTAGGCCATTACACCACACACAGAAGAAATGTCATGGCACACGTAAACTAAATAATAAAATAACATAAAAATTCAAGATATCCATTCCCCATTAAACAAATCAAGCAGGCTTTTTTGTTTCGTTTGTGTGCTTTTGTCTAGTCTTCATCATGTACAGGCAATACTTGTCATTGCATTTTACATTAGATGTACTAATGACTATAACATTTTAATGAAATAAGTGGAATAAACATATTTTAACACCACACGTTGCTCCATGGCCTTAGCTCCGTCTTGATGGGATGAATGTTGCCGTTGCATGCTTCTCCTGTTTAAAGTAACTCGCTAAATGGGATAACATTCCTTCAGCAGGCAGAAAAGTGTGCACATCTAAAACGGACGCTAACACGTTAGTGCATGATATGTGTCTATATCAAAGGAGCATAATGGGCTCATATATTTATTCCTATAGTAAGCAAAATAGATGGGTGAACGCGTGTTCCTCTTAATTTTATCATATTGCATACCAGTACGAGTTTAGTAATACCTTTCGGACACCCTAAAGGTACCCTATCAAGCCACTTCTTTTTTAAGTCAGACATATTATCAACAGTAATGTGAAATAAGCCTACTGTATTGTTTTATCGCTATTCAGCGGCAGAAAAGGTTTTATTTTTTAAGAGCACAAAAAGTCAGGGACAAAATACAGATATAGAATCCACAAAAGTGAATTAATTTTAAAATAAAAAAAGCTCTGAATATCATCATGAGCAAACTCCTCAAGGTCACATCACCCATGGTTTCTTCATGTTGTCTCTGCCATTGTGTTTCCAAATGCCCTGATCCTCGGTTCATTCAAGGCTATTACCTAAACAATACTCATTGACAGACTCTACAGTCTTACACACTGAATCTGAGCTACTCTATCGTTATGTAAGACAGCTCCTTGAAATTGAATAGCCATAGAAAACCAAGGTCTTTCTGATTAGCTTCTTGATTTAAGAATTTCAGTTGACTGAAAGGAAAAAAAAATCAACAGTAAGACGATACAGACCTTGATATGAACAAAAAGTGTTTAACAGAGCCAATAAGAGCCAACCAAATGTGCTCGGTGGTTTTGTTTTGCCTAGACATTGATGTGATCCCAAACTCTGGAAGTAATTGGACTTCAAACTACCGTAAGATTCAAATCTGTGGATACTTCAATTAACATTTGTCTGTACGGTGTCTGGCCGCAGGGGGTTATGCTGAAAGACAGTTGGTTGGCTAACACCTCATAGCCCCTTCGCTCCACACTAGGTATCGGCTAGCGTAGTGTAGGAAAAGGGAAGAAGTTGTTGGCAGATTGTGACACCACTTGGCAAGGTTCACATTCAAACGAGGTTAGTCGGGCTGCCTTCTGACACTGACACAATAGAGTTGTCAGCCTAGTTTAAAAAAAGACCATCTAAATTGATGCCTCAACTTCTCCCCTTAATAGAAAGATCTCACCGTCGCATAGGGAAAAGATTTTAAAAAAAAGAGACTAAAAGTAGGAAAAGGGGACTGATTAAATTGTCTTCATTTACTTAACCGGCTGCTAATATTTCAATTAGAGTGACTGGAGGCGGTGACACTGTAGGGTTAAAAATGGAACAAGGGAAGAATTAGTCCGACTGATTAATAGCGGGAAATGAGGACTTCCGCACGCACAAGAGACGTCCCTCTGGTGCCATCCATCACTGCCACCACCATCATGTCATTCAATTTGCTGCAGCAAAAGAGCACTTATCGAGGTCCCTTGTCTTCTACAGCCTTCCGTGCAGGAAGAGTTTAGTAGCGGAGCACAAATAGGTACGGAGCAAAAAGGTTTAGCTGCGTCTGCATACACTCATGGGGGGTGCTGAATTTGACAGAAAATGCATCGGAGACTTCCATGACCCTCCCCTGCCTTTTCCCATTACCATAAACCCACTCACTCATGATAACCATTAATGTAGCGTCTTATTAAAAACCTATCAATACGGCGACTGCCACTGCGCTAATGGCCAGGAATCCCTCTCAGTTAAATCTCGGTCTTTGGTCTCCGGTCCGGACTAATGAGAGCCATCGCTCAGCATCTCTTTGGGCTAAATCACCTTTATTTGTAACTGCCTTCACATGCTGTTGGCAATTTATAGAACGGTGTGTAAAGGGAGATGCATTACACTGAGGCCCGGGGGCTCGGGTGGTGGTTTGGGGGGGCGGGTGCGAATATGTAGTCCGATGGCAGCAGTTGGTAAAATGTATCGGTGATGGGCGAGCAGGGAGAAAGTGGGAGAATATGTCCCTGCTGTTTTTTATTCCAGTTTTCTCCGTGGAGCGCAAGGCCACAGTGAGCCGTTAATTGTTCTGTGTCAGAGCGCCGGGAGAGAGAGAGGACCACGGAGTTAGCCGCTGACAAGTCTTTGTTCTCTTGGAAGGTTGCTCTCCAGCACCGAGGCTCTAGGAGGGGCGCGCTTGGATATGGGAGCACTACAGGAGGTTGCCCTTCCAACACAGCACACGGCTCTATCAATCTGACCATTTTACAGCCCGGGACTCCCTGGCCGTGAGAAACGCGGGGGGAGCGTTTGCATCAGTATTTACTGTCGGGGACTCAAAGCAAACACACTCAGAGTTGGTGGGGTGGGGGGGGGGAGTGCAATTTGTCCGTAAATAAGTTCAAGTCCCAATGCTAATTAGCTGAGGCGTGCTGCAGTCTTAAACCATCCTGTGTCAGCCTATATAATCCTCACTATAGTGTTGTACCGTAGTGGTAGTAGTATACGTACAATGCTATTGGCACAAAACAGGTTGCGCCATGACAACGAGAACAACATTACAGTACCAGCATTACCGTTTGTTGCCATCTGTTGTGATATTAAGCTGTTATGGTACTATACGTTGACGCATTAACAGTGGACATGCCTATACCGTGGAGGATCTGCGAGGGCCAAATGTGTGTGTAACGCTTATCAGTTAAATTGTCTAACCACAAACACACATTTGGAAAAATACAATTAAAATATCCAAAATGTCATTTGTGTCAGCCTTGAAAAATGTGAACTTTGGGATTTTAACCCGTTTTTCTATTTTTCTGTTTTTAGTTAGAAGATGGAACATTTAGTGTAGTTTAATGCATCAGTTCCATTTTCTAACCACACAGGCATGTGGAGAAACATAACATTTAGTTCATATATCCATAGTTTTCAGCTGTACAGTCATTTTTTCTCCAATTAAAATGTTCCATATTCTGACTAAAATAGAAAAACTTCCTAAATATCTAAAAGTTATAATTCTTCAAGGTTTGCAAAAACTTTGGAACTTTGGAACTGAATTTTCTGTGTTTCCATGTTTTTGGTTAGAACATTTTACTGATAAGCTCTACACTACTTTTCAATATTTTCAATGTTCAATATTTGAAATTAAAAACAGAAAAATAGATAAACATTAAATTCCCAAAAATTATTCTTTGGATATTTGAATTTAATTTTCAATTCATCCAAGTGTGTGTTTGTGGTTAGACAATTGAACTGATAAGCGTTACATGGACCGAGAAAGCTTGCTGTACCCTTGCAGAAAATAATTATCCAAATTTGCTGAAAAGCAGCATATTCAAAAGTGTAATGGGAGTTCTGTACAAATTGGAAGTATTCAAAGATACCTGAACATCACATAACCCTTTGAGCATGAAAACACTCCAAAATGTGTCTTGTAAAGGGAGGTAGAACGAGAAACATAGCAAGGATTCTGACAACCATGATTTTCTTCAAGGACTAATTACTGAATTAATCAATGAGAATCTGAAATACTATACAATTGCTAACCTTTTTGAGACTCCCTGCTTTTCAGCGACAAAAGACATAATGTATTTCAGTACAATTACATAAAATAGCTCAAATCAAAAAATTATATAAGTCTACAGCAATAAGAAAAGCTTTGCAAAGGCTACATTTAATTTTATGAGTAATTATTGGTTATCTGTAATGGTCCTTTTTTACCATTTGTATTTGAACAACACTACTTAGTAATTAGTGAGTTAATTAGTGAGTACAGTTTAGAGACATATCCGCTGCCCCCTCATCATTGATGTACCGATAGGTGGTTACTAAGTCTTTATTCCTTATTGATTTGCAATAGTATGCAAGAGATTCTGAAGAAAAATTGCATGTGGACGACTCCATTTTTACAGAATAGTTGAAGATAAACACAGCGATTAAACTAAACACATTTTCTAGTACTCCACAGATGCACTATACTACACATGTCGCATCAGCATAGGCATTGTATACACACAGTATCCTCCAATAAACTGCTTTTCTCTTCTAATGTATTCATTTGAATCCTGATATGACAGACATTAGGCATACCGGTACAGCTTCATTGATCGTTTCTGTTTCTGATACATCTTGCTGACCGGACCGTATTTGCAAGAGACCTGCTATTCTGTGAGCTTCTTAATAGAAGAAGAGGCCAGACCCATCTTTCACTCTGCAATCAAAGCAATCAAACCTCACAATTTAAATTGGTTTGAAGGCTACATATTTACACCTGGGAGCTGTCAAACAACCCCTGGTTGGTTGCTGAGCAGTCTCAGGTGAATCAAAGACTAAGGCAACTGATTGATATTCAACAGACTCCAGAGTTAGATTTGTAAAATCCCCCAAAGCTATGTATATGTACGGCAATCTGACATTTAATGTCAAGAATTACTGGCCATGAAAAGCAATGTGCAATTTCAAATACATCTTTAGCGTCACTTTTTGTCGGAGAGCAGTTGTTTAAACGTGCACTGGACTTCACTTTTTGTGCTTTTTTGCAGCATAATGTCAGGTGGGGTTTCCACATCAAAGCCCCAGAACCAGTTTAAACAATGGCTGTTTTTGAACGTTACGTTGCTTTCTCAAGGAGACCTAAAAGCTACAGTAATATTCTTGCTAAACATGTTGCTTCCACTGACAAGACATACTCAGGTTATTTATGGGATTCAACTTTCAACCAAAATCTATTTTGTGTATGTATGTGATTCATAGACAACATTACAGGCTTTTTATCAACTTATGCGTTTTCACACATGCATGTTTTGCAGCAGAATATGTACTGTACAGTACATGTAAATCTATCACATATGCTGTAGTTGTTACATTAGCTATAACCAGCTGCCACTAAGATGCTCCTGAACTCCTCCTGAAATTCCTACCCATAGGTTATACAGTTTAAAACGTGTCAGCTATCTTGAACAACCTACCCCCTACCCCGATGGAGCTCTGCTGGACAGCAGAAACCGCAAGCTCTTTTTGCCTTTAGCTACATCTGCCAAGTGGTTCTGCCCTACAGGCAGAATATAACAGTGAGCTCCCTACAACATTCCCATTAGCTACATAACCACATACTGATGCTCATGGGCAAAAAAGAAAATGTTTTTTTAATATTTTCTAACATAGTTCAATGTTATCTGACATGCCGCTGTACAATCTAAATGGCTTTATATAGGCTAGCATTTCAATTGACACCTTATCCCTTTGCCAATGAGCACAGCTAAGGTTGAAAGGAGACTAAAATTACCTCCGCCTAGGAGATTAGCTACACCATGGCAAAACAGTTGATGCATTATTTAGGCAGACATATTCCACCATTCACACATGTGGTAAAGTTAATCATATCCGAGAACAGTTCTGAAATCATATACGGTCATTGTTTTTCCTCTCTGCTGCCGGTACACAGCAACATAAGCCTTACAGTGGTCTCCACAGGCGCCTTGATAGATTCCTCTAAAGGACTATTTCACCATCCACAACAGTGAGGAGTTTCTCTTTCCAATGTCCCCTACTGTCACCTCTGCCCATAAGTAAAACGCTAAACAGCCGCCGTGCTCATGACAAAGGCTGGCAGCGAAGGTAACGAAGGTCAGAGGGCCATTTAATATTTATAACACAAGTCAAATCATTAAAATTGCCTGTTCATTAGCGCCTCGCACATTGGCCCGCTCGTAGCTTTCACCAACGTGCGGCAAGCAACCGGCGGTAGAGAGAGATGTACTGTATGTGTGGGCTTTTGATACCCTTGTAATAACCATCAGCAAACAAGGCCAATAACGGGTTTTTTTTTATTTTTATGTTATAGCCATCGCAATCATCAGTCTGGGAGGCGCTTCAGCGTTACCCGCCAGAGAGGCCGTGCCTGCCAAGAGAGCTGGTAATATAAATGCACTTTGAAGAATGGAAAGGATGGCATGGTCCTGGCCAGGTGCCAGGAACACATCCAAAGCTGGAAAAAAAGAAAAAACACAGCTGCGCTGACTCAGGCGGTGGCACTCGCTCACTGGTATTTATTTATTTTATATTTGCCCTGACTCTCCTGCACTGAGAGAGCAATGCTTGGGTGTCTCTGTTGCCTTATTGAAGAGATACAAGCAAATTATGCCACTCAGCTTTGAAAATTAAATGCGAGCAGATGAATAAGAGCAGACTTGTTTTCTTTTTTATTTCCATCCTCCCCCACCGGCCCTGGCTCAGGGTGCACACTCCTACATGCACTGGGGGGCAGCATTGCTGTGCCGGGGGTGTCTTGCTTTACATCTTTAAGACTTTTAATTTAGTCATGTTGGCTAGGAGCAAAAAAATTTGCAATCTATCAGTCACAATGCATTAGGGCTACAGATGTGCAGATGTGGAGTGGGGGGGGGGGGGGCCGACGAGAAGCATGTCTCCTTACTGAGAGCTGACATTGTGGTCCACCCCACTGAGTTATGCCTCTAAGTAGCTTCCCCGGTTTGCCCTCAGCGTGCTGCGATGCACTCGTAAGAGAGTTTGATTCATTACTGCATAACAAGTGGGTGAGAATGTGAAAGCTCCTAGCGGCAGCGAGCACTCATTAACGCTGATGTGGACAGTCTGCTTACAAAGAGGGATGGGAGAGGATGACAAGTTCAGATTTCCAGACACGGCAGACAGGCCTCACCGTGATATTAAGCTAACGGTAAAGTGCACGGGAGCATCGTAAGGGAGCAGGTAAGACTTTAATAATCAGCGAGAGGTTTTCGGACACCTGCCTTTAGATGCATGTTTTTTTTTAAAGGATGTTTCCACCGACCACCTATGAAAATCACAACAGAAAAAACACAATTGATATAAACATCAATGCTTATATATTTATTTAGAACAGGATAATGTAACTCTGGCAATGAGGAAAGTGTGACGTGTAGAGCATTTCCCTCAGCCTAGCACGCTGTTAGACAAACACAAATTAGCACACCCTGACCGTATACATTTGTAGCATTTGTACATGATCAATGTGAGGACAGGAGGAAAAAACAGTCTGATCTGAGCTTTTATCGCCCCTAAAAGCTGGAAAAATGATTCCCAGATGGATGTTTTGGGGCGATGCATGCCGATGAGACGGATGTGAATGTCTCCTGCGAGTGTCGTTGCGGCCAGTAAATGTCATAGAAGTCGAGAATATACGGCTGCCATGAGGGGTCATATTAAAGAGAGACACAGCAGCAGATTTATGTCCATGGCAAACTGGGTGGAAAAAATACCGTTGTCTCTCACTGTCATTATCTTTGATGACTGCCTTGGATTCATGTTGGCAGAGCAATATATGTGCCTGCCTCTCTCTGTCTGTCTGCAAACTCATTCAAAAGCCTTAGAGGCGGTACCAAAGGCACTGTCAATCAAACCATTAGTTGGAGATTGGATCACCTTCAACTAATTCAAAATAATCAGATTTCTGAAAGACCGGCGGAGGCAGACAATTGGATAACTTTCAGCCAATTAGAATTAGACAATAATACTATAATAATAACTTAATACTGCTGTCAGCACCAACTGAAGATGCCGGCTGGTGATTCTGTAACCGGCCGACATGGTTTAGAATTGAGCGTTCCTTGGCTGTGAATTATGTCACAGAGGAAGAGCTTGCCAATTCCGTTTGTAAACCAGGCTAAATGAGGTATATTCCGCCATCATATTTTGTGTCTATTCTCTACAGTGCTTCTAAGCCCTAATGAGTAAATCCCTCTGCCATTGCTGGTGACCCCCAACTTGCCTGTTAGTGCTGCCGGCTGCATTCACACGTTGATGTGACCTTGGAGTGAAGACGGCCACCGCCTGCGTCTCATACCAGGCGACCGACGACCACTTCGACCGGGCCACACACCTCCAGTAGTCTCCGTTCTTTTATTGGTCTGTGTGTCTTCTCCCCTCCTCCAACACCACCACCCTGCAACGCCCAACCACGGGACAAAGCAACCGTGGGATACTGCAAGTGCAAGTGACCTTGACAGAAAAGGGAGACAAAAGGCTCTTTCGCTTCGTGTTGTCGGGCTGGAACTAGAGAAAATAAATAAACAGAAGTCCTGAAGATTCTGAAAAAAAAAAAAAAAAACGTGCAGAATCTCAATTAAAAAGGCGCCTGTTATTTTTACGTGATGAGGTTTGACATAGGGGCGTGGAACATGGTGACCGCAGCCAAGAACGAAGAAGTAAACATGCCACACTCAGCAAAGACCAACATTGTCTTCCCTCAAGACAATGTTGACAAGTAAACAAGACCTCAGAGATGAAGAAAACCCAGATGTTCCAATAAACATGTCATTTATAGTATCTCGCTGATGTGTCACTCAAAATAAGTAACGTCATCTATTCTTCTTAAATTCTCCTTCTGCTGAGTGATCATGATCATACAAGTAAGTACACGGTATGCTCTCATAGCTTTTAAGTGATTTTGTATTTCTGTGTTGTTTATAATTCACTAGTAGGCATACTGGTTAACATGTTCTAATATATTGACCATAAAACTGAATACTGAAAGATTCCCTTTGGATCTACATATTTTCCTGATGGGAGTGATACTGTAAAAGGTTTTGCCAAAACTCATATGGTCAAGACCGCATGTAAGACACTTCTTTTCCATACAGTACAGTATCTAGTTGAAAACAATACCTGATGGTGAATAAGACATAATAAAAAATAAGTCAATTTCACTTGCACATCAGCTTATGTTTTCAATGTATATTCTCCTAAAGACGAGGCAACAGAGCCACATTATTACCATTTGCTCTCGTCTGTTGAATTGACTCTCCCTAACTCCTCTCTAGCAGTTTTCTCCTCTGCGTGCACCTTCACATTCATGCCTGATATTTGCTATATTTTGTTAGTGACGTGAAGTACGCTTTTGGCACTTGAGGTGAAGTAAGCGATTCTGGAGAAAGATTGTTGATATTTCAACTCAACAAATCCGAAAAAATACATCTCTTCCTTCAGTGCTCCTTCAAAAGCCCAACCGCCACATTATGCACACATTGCCATGGCTGGAATAGTGTTTTGGATGGGCGGTCCGCACCAAATTCTTTGTTAAATATTTATAAAGCTTGGGCTGTTTACTGTAGAAACACTCAATATTCCTACAATGCCTGCACGCTCCTAACCTAAAAAGCCAGATGGAGTCTAAGGGTGCATTCACACAAGAGCAGGGTTCCCCCAATCCTGGTCGTAGAGGGCTGCTGCCCAGAACATTTTAGATGTCTCCCTGATTCAAACGAATAGCTCATTATAAAGGACCCATTCATTTGAATCAGGTGTGTTGGAGAAGGGAGGTTGCTGCAGTGTCTGTCAGAGCACACGTGTACGCCGAAGGTGCGCGAACAGTGACATTTAGTTTCGTCACAACAAAATCAGTTCAGTGTCGCAAGCGAGAGATTATCATAGTAAAGTACACTTAGCCTATGTTACAGTAGTCTACCGTGATGTCATGGTTATTATTCCCGGGGGCTTGACAATACATTTCACATTATAGAAATCGAACTACTTGATTTGCAGGTTAAAAGTTTGTTTCAAGATAATATTGTACGGGAGACAGGATGGTCTAGTGGTCTGGGTGTTGGGCTCCCAGCCGGAAGGTTGTATGTTTGGGCCCCCTAGCAACTCTGTGCCAAACATCTGATACATACATCCTTGTAAGCTCAACTGACTTTCCAGAAGTGTGGAAGTTGATATTCATTGGCTGTTAGCAATGTCACTCAAGAAGTCTGTATCTGTAATTTCAGCGCGATGATAGTGCAGTGCTTTATTTATTTTAACCAGTAACCGTATCTAACAGATAGTGAGATAGTCGTGTTGATGTTTTTCAAGAAATTCCTCTCTATATGTTTAACATCTAACTTTGTCGAAATGAATGCATTATTTTGACAGCCCTAGTTTAAATAGTTCATAATGTTATTGGCAAGCATAACATGACCCCAAAACATGTATAATAACAAGTCCAGTTAAGTTATTTTGTGATTATTCCATTTTGTCAACATAATTTACTAAACATTGGTTGTTTGTTTTTTCTCAAAGAGATATTACTATTACTAATCACTTTTACTATTATTGTTAGTTAATGATCACACATCACAGTAAATTACTGGAAATCCATAACATGCTAATTAGTGCATTTATTAAGCAATTATCATAGATTGTTACAAAATAAATAAATGTCACAATACAATATACACTATATTGCCAAAAATATTTGGACACCCCTCTGAATCATTGAAATCAGGTGTTCTGATAACTTCCATGACCACAGGTGTATAAAATAAAGCACATAGACTGCTTCTACAAACATTTGTGAAAGAATTGATCGCTCTCAGGATCTCGCTGAATTCATGCATGGTACTGTGATAGGTTGCCACCTGTGCAATAAGTCCATTCATGAAATTTCCTCACTACTAAATATTCCATGGTCAATTGTTAGTGGTATTATAACAAAGTGAAAGCAATTGGGTACAACAGAAACTCAGCCATGAAGTGGTAGGCTACATAAAATCACAAAGCGGGATCAGTGCATGTTAAAGCGCACAGTGCGCAGACGTTGGCAACTTTCTGCACAGTCAATAGCTACAGACCTCCAAATGTTGTGTGGCCTTCGGATTAGCTCAGTACGTAGAGAGCTTCATGGGTTTCCATGGCCAAGCAGCTGCATCCAAGCCTTGCATCACCAAGTGCAATGCAAAGCTTCGGCTCCAGTGGTGTAAAGCATGCCGCCACTGGACACTAGAGCAGTGGAGTCATGTTTTCTGGAGTGACAAATCACGCTTTTGCGTCTGGCACTCTGATGGACGAGTCTGGGTTTGGGGGTTTCCAGGAGAAGGCTACTTGCCTGACTGTATTGTGCCAAGTGTAAAGTTTGGTGGAGGGGGGATTATGGGGGGTGGGGGGTTTCAGGGCTTGTCCCCTTAGTTCCAGTGAAAGGAACTGTTAATGCTTCAGCACACCAAGACATTTTGGACAATTTCATGCTCCCAACTTTGTGGAAACAGTTTGAGGATGGCCCCTTCCTGTTCCAACATGACTAGGCACCGGTGCTCAAAACAAGGTCCATTAAGACACGGATGAGAGACTTTGGTGTGGAGGAACTTGACTGGCCTGAGTCCTGACCTCAACCCCATAGAACACCTTTGAGATTAATTAGAACGGAGACTGCAAGCCAGGCCTTCTCGTCCAACATCTGTGCATGACCTCACAATTCAATTCAATTCAATTTTATTGTCATATGCTCCCACAGTAGAATACAGTAGAATGAAATTTGTAATGCCTTAAATGCCAAAAAATCCCATGAACAGACTCCTAAACCTTGTGAACAGCCTTCCAGAAGAGTTGAAGCTGTTCTAGCTGCAAAGGGTGGGTTAACTCCATATTAAACCCTAGAGATTAAGAATGGGATGTCATTAACCTTCATGTGCATGTAAAGGCAGGCATCCCAAAACGTTTGGTAATATAGCGTGTATATATATTGTTTTGTGGTCTACATTAATTCCACAAAATTTAATTTTGTTAAATGGACAACAAATGTTTTGTCCAATTGTCATATTGTCTATTGTAGCCTATTTATTTACTGTACATAATAATTTAAATGTGCTTTATTCCAATATTTCCAATCATTAGATTTTTGTAGACTTTTAGGATGTTCCAATACATACCTGAACAACATGAATGGTAAAAAAAAATGTAATAATAAAAATGCATATCTTTCAGGTCTTTTTTGAGCTGTCTTTCCTGGCCTAATATGCCTGGGATATTAAGTGTGGCATATGAACACGTATTGGCAGTATTGCTAAACCCATACATTGCTTCCCAGAAAGAGCTCAAGAGCACCTGACAGCTTCTGCCAACATCAAAACCACACAACCTTGAAAAAATGTAACATCTATAATATATACAGGCCGACACCTGCAACATATCTGTAGGCCTCTGTGTGCATTTTGAGTGCCCCGACTCGTCGGTTTTCTTAGTCTATTCCTAGTCCACGTGAATGCAAAAAAATACCGACATAAAGAGGCCGCACAATATTTCACAAAGATGTCTACCGTATAGAATTATCTGTGTGAAAAACAAACCAGAGCACATTGCAACTTCTTCAGTGAATGTAAACATTTATACACGAGTCCATGAAGCCTATGCAAATGAAACAGACGGCAGGCAGCTTTGATCATAACTGCCTTGTCGGGAGTGGCTGTCAAGTGACTTGAGGGTAAACAAGCTAAAATGTTTTCTGTCCATTTTGTTCTGTTGAGAAATGAATGTGCTATGTAGGCGTAAACCATCTAAAAAACGAAATACACAAGTCAAACAATTTAAACTGTCAAATGCTTTAATGATGGGGTGAATTAGTCTGATATAAATGCCATTCTGTCTTTACGGTTACCGTACAGCCATTAGAATAGTATGTTGCCATGCTGTGTTGCATTGTAATAGCATCAAGCCACATTATACTGTTGCCTACCTTTTACTATTTCTGTTTGTCCTCCATTCCCCAGGCAAGTTGGGAATGTACTGTACAGAACACACACACATACACACATTCTTTAACATCTGCATAGAGCAGTATTTACCGCCCACTGGAGAGGGGCATATATTGCAAACAAACACCCCTAGTGTGCTGAAACCACTGGCACTGTTACCGCTTGGCAGGAAAACAGATTCAGACATTCAACAATATTTAAAACAAGCTGTGTCACAGTTAGTCAATCTTTCCAATAAAAAAGAACACCCAGGCAAAAAGAAAAACTGCCCCCCAGAAAATGCCATGGCACATCAGTTACTCTAAGCAGGTGTCATTACATCTTAATGCATAGTGTCAAAGTGTCATCAAAAAGATTTAGAAATGTGGCACTTGTTCAATAATTAATGTTGATTGAATTACAATTATTCATTCAGCAGACACGGGACAGACGTCTTGCTCAAGTAATCTGAGCATATCTGGCCCCTTTTGGCTGCCCACACGTCCATCACTCTGACAATTATAATGTATAGAATATCCAATGAAGTGAGTTACTCATAAATATAAGACATGTTGTCCATAGGTATTCAAGTACAGAAGTGTAATAAGAAATATTGATACACCTTGAAATGTTTTGCAGTGAAGCCAGAGGTGCAAATGTACTTCCACTTCCACGAGGTGTGTGTGTGTGGGGGGGTACTGATCCTATAGAAATATACAAGATCCCCCTTTATGAACACCAGAAGGCTGTGTTCGAATTTCCACACTTCATACAAGTCAATGCAAAATGTAGTGTTGTAGTATTCAAGGCCACTTTTTGAAGGTCTTGGTCTCGTATTGGTAAAGACCGCATTTGTACTCTTTCTTGTCTCAGTCTGGACAAGGGGATTCAGGATTGTTTTTCAAAACCTGTGCCATTGACCAGAGACACTGGCATATATCTGCTCCCTTGAGGGATGTGTTAAATGCAGAGGATGAATTTAGCTACATGTATGTGTAAGTGACAATAAAAGCACCTTTACCTTTACCAAGAGCACAACTGGAAAAATCATTATCGCTGCCTGTCTAGTGCATTTTTAATCATACTTATTGTGATTTGTAGCAAAATTATAATAATTACGATAATAATAATAATAATACATTTGATTTAGGACGCCTTTCAAAGCACTCAAGGTCGACTTTCATTGCACATAGGCAAATACAGTGATAAAAAACATTTTTAAACCATAAAGATTTGGAAAATATATACAAAATGTATACAAAATAAAATAAGGACAAGGGAGTCAAGTGACAGTGAAACAGATGGTTAAATGTCATAGGCAATTTTGAAGAGATGTGTTTTGAGGAGTTTAGCGAATGAGTTTACTGGTAGCATGTGGTGTGTTCAGGGGAAGGGCTATCCAGAGTCTGAGGGCAGAGCAGTTGAAGGCCCGAGCCCCCATGGTGGAGAGGTGGAAGATCTGATGAGATGCCCTGCTTCATAAAAAGGTGAAATAGTATATGTTGAGCAATTAACCATACTGTAAATGTATCAAAACTGACATTTAGAACCACTCACTGACTTAATTTAGCTCATTTCTCTTACCTCTCTTGTTAACAAGAGAAACATCTCGGTCTTGACTCGGTCTCGACTCCTCAAAGACTTGGTCTTGTCTCGGTCTCGATACACTATGTCGGTCTTGACTGCAGCACTAGCAAAATGTTCTGACGTAGGGAAACACCCCAGGTAAGACATCACAACTGTTCCACCTTTGCTCCCAAAGAGATAATGATGTGGCTCTCGCTTAATTTACATTCTAATACTATATATATATATATACACATTAACATTTACTTGTTTACATGTAGACATTGCAGACTGTATACATATGTATTTTTGTATATAGTTCATTGGATCATTGTTGCAGTTGACATATTAAATCGATTACAAAAATAGATGTTAGTTGCAGCCCTATAGTGCTCTCAGTTGCTGTGTGCAGTTTACTGTAGGCCCTATGACGCCTCGAGACAATGGTTGGTTGACACGAGGAGACAGGATACAGTAGCTGACAGCACTGGCACCTTATTAATTCCAACTTTAGCACTGAATTCAAACATCTATCGGCTCACAAACGGTGAGCGGTAATGGGAGCTAATACGCCTCCAAAAACATAAATACAAATATAAAAAAACCGACAATAATTTACCGTTGAGGAAAACGCACAATTATTTAAAATGAAGAACAATGCAATTATTGCTCTCCGGTCTACTATTACTTCTTTTTTTCTCTCCCTTTGGCTGATAATTGAATTTAATTATTCAGGGTCTTTTTAATATGTTTTCCTCATTTCCTGGCAAACTGATAATATTTCTCTCCTTGCATCTCTGTGTCTGTGGTCACGGTAAGGTGCTGTTATGTCAGGTGAAAGGCAGGTTATATTTATCTGGGGACATAAAACCACAGAAAATATGCAGTATGCTGTGCCTAATGACAAGTGTGGAAAATATAATACCTAAACAAAAACAATATTTACAAATTTCTCTCTAAAGGGTTAGGTGTTAAACGGGACGCATACTGTATCTCTCGTTTGTGATTGTCAGCAGTGAAATCACAAGCAAGGTGAAAATGAAATGCCATGCAGAGCGCTGACTGCACAAAGAGTTAACTATTTTACCTCCCCAACCCCTACCCATTGCTCCACTTTTAGTCTACCTATCATTTGTAATTCTTCGACCTGGATAAGGAGGAATAGGTGATATTGACCTCGTTTTGTGTTTGTTTGGTGTGACCCTTACGCCAGACCACTCATGGATGACAAATGTATTGTTCAGCAGCAGCAACAACAACAACAACAACAACAACAACAACACCACCGCCACGCGAGCCAAACCTTCCTGCTTATGTTTTGTTTTCAAATGAAATGCAAGTCAAGGTGTGAAGAAGGTGGCCCTCCATAACCAAGCCGTTTGGTGTATACAGTGGTTTCAGATAGCTGTGAAACAGCTCAAGGATATTCTATATGAGGCGGCGTCCCTGGGAGACTCGCCACGGGCCCAAGCCGGACGGCTGCAAAGGTATTGTGGGACGCAAGTGTTAATGAGAATATACTTATCACAGCCAGAGGTGTTATCTTGCTTTTGCATCTGGGGCATTTCACCGTGTTGAACTAGTTCAGATGAGGTGTAATATTTCTTTGTGAACTGCTAAATAAGACAAACAAACATATTCAGATCTGATCTGAAACTGCTTAGCTAAGGTAAAAAAAAATTAAAAAAAATTATAAATACAATTAAATCTTTAGAATTTGAACTGAAATACTTGAACATTTTTACCCGTTTTCACAACTTTGCATGTGATGCTGTCGTCAAATCTAAATAAGTGGCTGCTTCTTCACAATCACATTGAAATTTTGTAATTTAACAGGCATACAGTGAGTACAATTACATACAGTAGCCTGTTAGGGTGCAGATAACGGTTAGATATTGTGCTCATGGAGGCTTACAGAGGCAGAGTGGAGTTCAAGCCAATGACCTTTAGGCTGTAAGTGAGCCTCCTTATACCGGTAGAATGTTCTGCTGGACTCGTACTGGTCAGTGTAGCATTCAATTGCATCATTTCTGGTAGGATGTCCAGGGTGACCACGTTTTAAATCAATACTACAAACAAGATGAAAGTATCGTCTTACCTCACATCACAAATGAAAGAGTGGGTTTTAACGACTCCTCAGTCTGTGCGTGGAAGATGTGCCCTTGTGTTGGAAAGCAGTGAAAGTCAGTGTGCATTCTCATTCCACTCATGTGAGCTCATAAACACGCTGTTCTCTACTGTTTCTCCTACACCCTGCCACTATTTTGTGGTCGAATGTATTTCAAGCATCATCACTGAACTGAGGGTGAAATTTGGGACTCTGGGGGGCTCTACAGTATAACCCAATAAAACTTTTTACCAGAAGAATATTGGATTACAATTACAGCCAGGCTATTTATCAGTGACTCCAAGGGGACCTACTGTACAGTGGATGTATGATGACATATGGCAGCTATCAAGCAAAGTACGCAGATATAAAGGATTCTGCTGGTGACATTGCATTGCACTTGTCTAGATCTGTGTCGCACAATAATAAATAATAATGCGCATGTCATCCACATACAGAACAAGTGATTTCCGTATCGCATCCCCTTGTGAGCTCCGTTTCCAGGCGATCCCAGGGCACATTTGTTCACGGCACACAGAACTCCGCTGAGCTATACGGCACCTGCCACCCGATCCCATACTAATTGTTTGTGTCTCCCAGGTAGCGCCGGTGCTCTTTGAAGTTCAGCCTCCGTCTTCATCACAAAGGGGGCCGAGGATGGACGCGGCGAGGGAGGCAGATGGGCCGCGACAGGAACCGCAGAAGCTGACGTCTCTTTCCCCCCTTTCAAGTGCTCCGGTTCAATCAGCCCTCTACGCACAAGCTGTTGTGGAGCACCTTTGAAATGGAGGCGTCTGCACAATAGTCTTGACTGTTAATGACTTCCTGTAAAGTTCCAAACGCGCCTGATTGCACAGGCACGCACACACACACACACACATGCACACACACAGCCATATGTGTGCTATGTAACATGCACACTCTTTTAGACGACACTCTTCACCAGGAAACAAGTAAACAATTGATATGATAATCTACCTACTCAGGGCAGCCAGTGTACTAGTATGAAAATGGATAGTTGCACTGCAAGAGCTCGTGGTCTAATGGAAAATGAACCTCCATTATGCTACTGTACGTACGGAATGCTTTCCAGGAGGTGAGTGGCGTCCAAATGTCTGAGGGTTTGTCAGTTTATGTTTCGGGTATACAGCATGTCTTAGCAGGCTACTTAGTATGCCCAATTATAAAGCATCCATTTAGGCAAATCATTTCTTTGTATCCCAACATGTGGTTTTCTGTTTTTCAAACATCGCACATACTGTATGATACGTGCGGTGGAGCTGTATATGGTGCTGTATATACATCCAATACCTCTATGCTGAATTTGGAAAGGCAAATATATTCAAATGCCTTTGGGGATGTAGTGCAGTGCTCTCTGCAAGGGTGTGGCTTCATTAGATGATAGGTATAGAGACACTGTATGTTGTGTGGAGGTGAGAAAGAGAGAGAGAGATAGAGGGAGAGAGAGAAATATATATATATATATATAGAGAGAGAGTGTGTAAGAGAGAGAGAGGGAAATAGAGGAGAGAGAGAGAGAAAGGATGACAGAGAGAGAGAGATATCTGCTCAGGCAGGGCCCGTGCATTTGGGTGGAGTTTAACCTTTAAAAATCATGAGCCTGGTGTGAAGAAGATCAAAGTCAGACTTAATGGCCTCTATGATATCGCCAGCTCTTTTCCCCATCATAGCATATTATGGTATATATTAATGGACAATGAAATGCACATTATAAAGCCTCCTCTTCTTGCCAAACTATATGCCTGGGTTAGAGGAATCATAATGTACAACATATACGTGAGTATACATACATATACATACATATATATATATATATGTGTGTATATGTATGAAGTTTATAAGAAGTTTTTTTTTTTTTTAGAGCAGGGCTGTGTAGAAAGACACACACACAGAGGAGAGCTAGCTTAGGAGATATTCTCTGAATATTCGCTGAAATAATACAAAACTGAATTTAAAAAAGTTAAATTCTGACATCTCAAGGTGCAATATTTTCAGCATACTTTCTAAACAATCCCACTGAACTTATGTTAGGTGTTCTTCCAAGAAGAGGCTCACAAAGTTGGAAATATCCAGTGAAAGCAAAAAGAATAATCTCAATTTAGACCATCTCGTACCCATTTAACTGTCAACTGTATCGTATTAGGTCTAAATGATGAAACATATATTACCATGATTTAAGCTTTTTGTGCAATCAATAAACATAATCAATAGGGTACTATTGATTTGGTACATTAAGAACCACCAGGCTCAAAGTGAAAAGTAGATGTAAACTAGCAGAACAACCTTTGCCTGAAGCTGCAGGGATAAACACGAACAGAGAATTATGGTCCTGTCTGGTTTTAACAGACACATTGCAGGAAGGAATGGTCGATTGGTCTTACGTGACTCCAGGACATTACTCCTGCAATTGTGTGTGGCGAAACTTCTCTTGTTTTGTAATATATCTGCATTAAAATGGATCTCAAGCGAGCAAGTGGCTTTGGTATGATGCCAAGCATTTTCACAACAATATTATTATGATCAATTTTCCCAATTGCACTTTGCCTTTGAGGTGACCGTATTTTTGTCAGGTAGCTTTGTATGAATACAAACAGCTTTGAGAAACCACAAGCCACCAACAATACCGTGACCGAAGATTGCACTAGTTTGCTTGAATCATTAGGAATATTCCAAAATAAAACTGCTGCAGGACCTCTTCTCAGACAATGATTACGTCATGCTCATATTAGGGAATCACTCCTGTAATCATTAGTGCTGATTTTAAGACCTTATGGTAGGGGCCTTGCTATCTGAAACTGTTAACGGAGTAGCTTCTTATCCGTAGAGGTAATTAGGCCTGCGTATGGTCAAACAAATCGGTTCAATGGCTGAATCAGATACTCAGACCACTCCACCATTACCAAATTAGTCTTCTAATTACCTGTGGCATGTGTCTTCATTAATAACCTCTGTATCTTCTGGTAGAACAAAATATCAATTCTGTCTGCAGCGTAACCAAATAAAAAGCCAATATTAGCACACTTGTGGGTAGAGCATTTACAAAAGACACATACATCTCAATATATTATGTTCCTTAAAGCTAAACAGATCTATAAGACTCCTAAAACTAACTTCATTGGCACTTAACAGTCACTAAGTTTGTTTGCTAGCAGTCTTAGGTAGGAACCATTCAAAAGCATGGTTGGTTCACTGTGTGAGTACAGTATACAGTAGGACTACTTTGAATGTATGATTCAATTGGTGTACAAACATTACTGTTAGACAGAGAGAAGCTCAAGGCTAAAGCAGCCATCACTGGGGAAAAAATAAGGTTTCAGCTAAATTCCTAACAGTAAAATAGGGAAAGAAAATAAAATACATAAGGTGAAAGTTGTCGCCATTATCAATACTACACATTCAAGTTTAATTCCAATATACGCTCCATGGGTATAATGCTTTCTCACAATGCTTTGCACCTTGATGGCACTGACAGTGAAGCATCCTTTTCAATATTTACATGTACAATATTAATAATACAGGCAGCTAAACTCCATCCTATGGTCCATACAACCTAACAGGTAAGAGGAGGGGGTGGGCTGCATGATTAATCCCAAATTGGCTGCTAGTCAGGTGCTTCTCCTTTAGCTAATTAAACTGACACAAAATGTAAAATATTAATTGGGCCAATCTATGGAATATTTGTAAAATGACATGCTTAATTCTAGGGCTAAGCAGAGGAGAATTGGTTTTTAATAATGTATGGGAATAGGGTCAGTTGAAAAAGGTAATGGAAAACCTTTTTACACTGGCCATCTGTAAGAACAAGCGGTTTCTGTGGGCAGTTTTGATTTAAGAACCTCTACTGTGATTTGAATTGGAACCGTAAGCCCTTAAAGGGCTGCAAATCAAGACAGATTGTAAAATTTCATGTTTTATAAAATCAGGAAACTTCTTAAATGAGTTTCAGGTTAAACATGTTACTAAATAAATTGATGCAGTGCATATACACAAGGGCAAGGAAATACATATTTGCACAATAGTAGTCCTTTGGTGCATGAAATTCAGATACAAAAATGCCATTATATGCTTCGTTTTACCACCACGGCTGGCCGGCTGGCAATGCCACCGTCACGAGGCCTCAAGACTCGCTCATCAAAGTCTCGCCTTTTCTCCGTCTTGGTACCACAGTGGTGGAACGAGCTTTCAGCAACAGTCAGAACTGCGGAAACACTACCCATCTTCCGGAGGAGACTCAAGACACATCTCTTCACAATCCACCTTGGTACCTCGACCAGCGACTTCGCCACCTTAGTACTTTCTCTTATCTGAGAGTGTCATCTCTGAATCCCCTTGTCAACGTCTCACAAGTCTTACACTACTTCTCTCACTATTTAAAAAAAAAGAATGTATGCACTTTATTAGCTAGGCCATTGCCTATTGCACTTTATATGTTTGACTATGTGGTAATAGGTATAATGACATTATGCTGCATTTGTTCTATTTAGAATATTGTTTGCTTATAATTGCAAATGCCGTGAATGTAAATGTCTATTAAAGCAGCAGTATGAACATCCTTTCAATAACTAAATCCGATTATGTTCCTTTTCATTACTATTAATTATTTCATCATGACCAAGTGTCAGAGGTTACGTAATACATCCATGCTTAGTATATATTTGCATGGCTAGACAATTAGAATCCAGCTTGACCATCATTAACACTTTCTTTAGATTTAATCCCTTACTGCCAGTGAGTTCAAATGATTTCGTGCCGCTGCATTGGCAATGAGACGTTTGTGTTGATGACAAGTGGCCTCTTTCCCCCTATATGACGATCTCTGCAAGAAAATGAATGTTACATTAATATATTGTCTTTATTTTCAGACTGCAGCTCACATCATATATCTCATTATGGTCATAACATAGGTGGAACAACAGCCTACAAAAGTGGAATCTTTACCAGGTTGGTGTTTCTTGACAAACGTGTGTAATTTTAATATGTATATTGAATGTACTAAATGTTGATCATGCCATTTCATGCATGTTCAGAGTAAAATCAAAAATGATTTCAGTTTTGAATATGGAAAGCGATGAATGCAGATATGCATATAGCTAATAACGCCTCACACGCTAAGGCAGTAAGCAGGATTTATTATATATATATATATATCATATTTTTATCTCCACAGCATTAAAGGTAGAGTCAGCTATTTTAAACTAATACACTCTTTGCCAACTCAGGTTCTACTAGCTGCACATTATGTGTGTGTGCGCTAAAAGAATATTCAGGTGTTTCTACTTCTTGCGATAATGTCACTTGAGCAACGCTCAAAAAACTGTTTGCCGTGGTTGAACGGTGCCCCGAGTCTGCGCATCAGGGCAAGCTGTGCCGTAGGGAGGAGATTTTGCTGAGAGATGCGCATCATTTTGAGTGTTTAACCTGGCCATTAATCTGGCCCTTTAATTAAGATATTGTCATCTTTTGCAAGATAATTGTATAATTTGCTATCTTATCGTTCTCTGTGCGTGCTGAAAAATATATCCAGTACTTCTATACAGTCCTGGCTCAGTAAATAGGAACATAAACAGTGGCGAACACCCTTCACAGCAACAAAGCCTCAACAACGAGTATCAGAGGGTGTTTGTTTTGATTTGAGCTCTTAGTTAGCAAAAGTTCTTGATAATGACTAACCCTGCCTTCAAGGTTGCCGTGAGATTTGCTCTATGAGTCTAGGAATTCTCAACTCAAAAGAGCATTTTGAGATGAGTTTATGATTTGAGTTTAAGTTACATGGTTGGGAAGTAACTGATTACAAAAATAAACTAACCGTAATCCATTACAGTTATCAGCTAAATAGTGGAATCATATGATATTACTTCTAAGACTACTTTCAAATTTAAAAGGGAAGTTTGCAGAAGAAAAATGCATAAAACAATAATCTGTTCTCTTTTTAACTGTTCATTAATGTCAATCAATACTTGAAATTAAGTCCTACTTTAATCTGATCCGCAGAGCAACATAAACAGTCACAAAAGTAGAAAGTTTTGGCCCCGCCAACGCAGTAAATTGCTTTGGATGGCATTTTAACGTGCAATGTTTAGACGTGAAGTAATCTACATGTAATGGAAAGTAATCAAATTATGTTATTATTATATTATTTTGGATGGTTACTATAGTAACAGATAGTAACCTTCCCAACGCTGGTGATGGAGCTTTTCAAGGAGTCTGACGTGCCTGACTCGAGAGCGCCCCCTAACAGCCCCCCCCATCCCACACGAACGCGCGCGCACACACACAAACACGCGCACACACACAAACACGCGCACGCACACAAACACGCGCACACACACTTTTGTTTTTTAGCAGTGTGCCTCAGGAACAATGCAGACAAGCAGAAGTGATTGTGTTCTGTGTCAACATGATGTGAATGCAGCCCTGCCAATGTTTGTGCCAATAGATGGGCTACGCCGCCATGGGAAATCAATTCCATAGGCGGCGTCAGCTTTAATGATTGAGATGGTGAAGGTAAGAAGTGTGACAGGCATGGTAGAAATTAATGTGTGTGTGTGTGTGTTTCCCATATTCAAGTGTCCTTTGTGTATGTGTGTGTGTGTGTGTGTGTGTTTCCTATATTCAAGTGTCCTTTGTGTGTGTGTGTGTGTGTGTTTCCTATATGCAAGTGTCCTTTATGTGTGTGTTTCCTATATGCAAGTGTCCTTTATGTGTGTGTGTGTGTGTGTGTGTGTGTGTTTCCCATATTCAAGTGTCCTTTATGTGTGTGTTTACTATATGCAAGTGTCCTTTATGTGCGCGTGTGTGTGTGTGTGCGTGTGTGTGTCCATGCATTTGCACAGATCCCTGACCTTGCTGTCATCCATCACCTGTTCCTGTTAGCCGTGTGTGATCAATAACCTGAGCATTAGTCTGATTGGAATGTTGGGCGAGAATCGATGTCCAATGATATAAATACACTGTTCAGACACCTGCTTCACATTTCCTGTCAGATTTGAAGCTATACACTGTATTGAAAGGGTTTCAATCATCCTGTTTTGGGCACATTCGTCATTGTCGGGTTTGCAATGTTGCCCCATAAATCTGACATGGGGTCAGATTTTCCCATAGTTTCTGTGGTTTGGGTTAGTCACCGAGGAGGGAGAGCAGCTGATCTATAGTCAGCACAGGTAATCTGCTCAACGGCATGCCTCAATCCATCTGACTGTTTCTACTTGTTACTATTATTGATAGCAAGTGTATTCAAATCAGCATTCATTGGATACATGAATACACAAGTCTAGTAGTTGAAAGGTCCTATATTGAACTTCTTGCTATTTTGCCATTCAAGCTGTGATGAAACCCTTCTTCAAAATATTGTTATATGCAAATCACGCTGCTTTGTTTCTTATTAAACTATGTCTTACTTTTAAGGTCTTCTGTCACTGTTGAGGTTTCCATTTACTTTAAATTGAATGTGGTTACATTGGAATTGCATATTTTTGGTGAATAAACTCATACAGTTTGTTATGAATTCAGCTATACATACAGTAGCATCTTATGTTATTGTCTACCATACGACTAGGATATTGGCTAACAATTGGATAAAATCCTCTGAATTGCTCATGGGTAAAGACACTGTAACAGGTTTTATTATTGAAAGCAAATTCACACATCTATGTTTCTAGTGCAAATGTCTTATGGCGTTGCATCTTGCCACTATTGATTACATGCCACACTAAACATAATGGCTGGTTATTTTAACTCTGTGATAATGATTATAATTAACCAAAGCAGCATAAATGAATCAAAACAATCAATCAATCAGTTTTTATGCCTTTGGATGAAAAGCCCAAGACATACTCTAAAAACAATTAAGTCATGCATAGCAGATGTTCCAACAGCTGAAATCTCTTCTTGAAACAGAAATTGTTCATTTAGCTGGATTAATTGAATATGACAACCCATACTAATAGAAATTCAATGGCTTCAGATGACTTTTCTTTGAGATCCTTGTTGCAGACATCTTTTGGCATTTGAATAGGATCAAATACATCTGTATCTTGAAAGTGCCGAGATATAAATTATATCCGCTTTATAATGGGCTGAAATGTCAACTGCACCGAGTAATTAAATCACAATTATTACACCCGATAATATGAGAGAGCCGACCATCATTGAAACGGGTTGTATCATAATGTGCCATGCTGAGAAAGTGCCTTAAACCCGTCGCACACTCCATGTATGTCATGATAACCGTTGCACTGCATTGATCATGCAGTATAAACATAATAGTTTTGGACAGTTACCAATACAAGGATAATGCATGCTTGCAAAAAATGTTTACAACAGAATATAATCACAAGACGTCACAGCAAATCACGTGTCTATCTTATCATAAATGTACCTTTATTATCAGCTCTGTAAAAATATATGTTAGAAAGTTAACTATTGTGATGGTAATGGTGGTACAATGGTGACAAATATTGCTGTAACTAATGTGGCTTGTACTTCTGTTTTACCTGTGCTTTATGCTACAGTAGCCTCGTGTGACCATCCTGATCTCGCAAGCTTCAGTTTAATTTCGCTGTGATAATCAGTCTGGAAAGCCTAGAAATAATTTTGAATGTGTCCGAGTAGCAACTGAACTTTCCAATCAGCGTCGTGTTTAAAGCTATGCGGAGTTGGTTTTCCAATCAGTGTCGTGTTTATAGCTATACGGGCGTGGTTTTCCAATCAGCGTCATGTTTAAAGCTATGCGGAGTTGGTTTTCCAATCAGCGTCGTGTTTAAAGCTATGCGGAGTTGGTTTTCCAATCAGCGTCGTGTTTATAGCTATATGGGCGTGGTTTTCCAATCAGCGTCATGTTTATAGCTATACGGGCGTGGTTTTCCAATCAGCATCATGTTTATAGCTATGCGGAGTTGGTTTTCCAATCAGCGTCGTGTTTAAAGCTATGCGGAGTTGGTTTTCCAATCAGCGTCGTGTTTATAGCTATACGGGCGTGGTTTTCACATCAGCGTCGTGTTTATAGCTATATGGGCGTGGTTTTCCAATCAGCGTCATGTTTATAGCTATACGGGCGTGGTTTTCCAATCAGCATCATGTTTATAGCTATGCGGAGTTGGTTTTCCAATCAGCGTCGTGTTTAAAGCTATGCGGAGTTGGTTTTCCAATCAGCGTCGTGTT
>JAODLL010019530.1:0-25000 GCA_026546735.1 Forbesichthys agassizii | reverse complement strand
TCTGCTGATGATGCAACCACTCCACCACACCATTACATATAAAATAGTTATATTAATGTTTAAAATATCATATATAGACTAGAGTACCACAAACTGACTTATTTTGCAGCTGCAGTTGCAGGTTCCAGTTGACGCTATACAGTATAGGTTCTAGCTTCTAGCTAACAGTGGCGTCTAGCACTCTTGGACAGGTTGGGCAATCGACTGACGCCATCCATTTCCAAAAAGACGTCTTGTTACCTTGCCGTGAACGGCACATAATAGCAGCTACAGGACTCTGCGTGCTCTGACAGCCATCGAGAGCCCTCCAGATAAATGGGGGACTTTGGCGTGCCCGCATATTAAACCTGTTGACAGTTCATCTATATAGGTGCAGTCAGGGTTGGGGAGTAACCAATTAAAAAAATATATATATATTGTTATTAAAGTTACAGTTTGGGGCCAGAGTGATGCAGTGAGCAGGTGACAAGTGATCGAGAAGTCTGGTGGGTGCATGGGAGTCTCTTGAGGAGGGAACAATATGCGGTTGTGCCAGGGATATTAAATTGTAAAGGCAGCGTCGGTGATTGTAAGCTGATAAACTTTTCTGCTAATATCTCCTCAAAGTCCACTATTTTCTGTGTGTGCGCACCACACAAAACTATTTTCTTGGACATACGTGTCCAATTTGAGGGAGAAGCCTATGCCACTGAAAGTAGAGGTGTTTTTGTTTTGATCGAGGTCAAATATCAACAAGCTTCCTCCAGAATTACTGACTAAAAAGGTTCTTGATTGGTTTTAAAGGTTTCCCTGTTGTGCAAATTTGTTTTTCATTGCCCTTAAACTTGTAAGCACATATAATCCCTGTATATGTGGTTATCCAAAGCTATATTTACAAAGTATGTGATTCTGTAAGATGATGACTCTTTCTCGCGCATGTTTCTCTCTTGACCTCACCTCTGTTTACTGTTTCTCTCCTTTCCTTAGGTCAGTGAAAACATGCTGTTGTTTTAGTTAAGTTTCTTTGTTTGAGACAATATGGCAGTGGTTGGGCCGCTTGCATGCAAGAAGACTCAAGAGGTTCAATGTGTTATTCCCCCCATGTCCCATACTGTCACAACACTTACATCTACAAACTCAGATAAACACACTGAGATAAACACCCTCAGATAAATACACTTGGTACACACTCAGATAAACACACTTAGATAAACACACTGAGATAAAACACCCTCAGATAAATACACTCGGTACACACTCAGATAAACACACTCAGATAAACACACTGAGATAAACACACTCAGATAAACACACTCAGATAAACACACTCAGATAAACACACTCGGTGCACACTGAGAAAAACACACTGAGATAAACACACTCAGATAAACACACTCGGTACACACTGAGATAAACACACTCAAATAAACACACCGAGATAAACACACTGAGATAAACACACTGAGATAAACACACTCAAATAAACACACTGAGATAAACACACTGAGATCTACACACTCAGATAAACACACTGAGATAAACACACTGAGATCTACACACTCAGATAAACACACTGAGATAAACACACTGAGATAAACACACTCAAATAAACACACTGAGATAAACACACTCAGATAAACACACTGAGATAAATACACTCAGAGGAAAGGAAGTCTCAAGAATTATTATGGAAAGTTTACATGAAGTTTATTTGAATTACTCGCATTTAAATTAAATTAAATTAAGTAAATTAGGTTGCTTAACTTTATTTCCCCTCTCATTATTCATACAGTATAACTGAAATAATAAACTAATAATCATAATTTATCTTAACATTTAAGTGAATCTACAGTATATACTGTAACATTTGATGTATTTAGCGAAATTGGTCTAAAATTGGTTGTAAACTGATGATCTCTATACAACCATTACACAGAAAATGACAGACAAGCCAGACCAAATACTCTCCATGTGATCATTCATTTAATATGGATTATTTTCTTTTATGTTTGAAAATGACATCTTTACGATTGTGAAATATAAAATAATTTCTCCCTTTGACAATTCATCACTCCCATACCAAAAAAATGACATTGTTGGTTATAAATAAAAAATGTATTGTAGTATTTCATATTATAATACAAAACAAATGAACACCATAAGTCAGTTGAGAAGGTGATGAGCTTTGTAGACACATTAGAAGGGCGCATTTGAGAAATATACATTTTTTATGCAGTGTGCAGACTATGTTTTGACCAAATACAATTTGTATGAGGATTTACAGTGTACCGTGGCATAGCCATAGAGTAGCACATTTAACACATTTTCAACTGCATAAAAAGCGGCCTAAAGGGCCCAAATCTAAATGTGCAAATTCTATGTGGGGCGATTAATAATGGCCAATGGTTTGAGATACAGTATAGGCCTATACCCATTCTGTACAATCCGTAGGGCTGAAACATTTGCAAATTGGACACCTGTAATACTGTAGCTTGCAGAAGAAAATCAGGTTGTACTGTAAGTTATTTATGCCACCTGTATATCAGGTAAAATGAATTTTGAGTATGTGTTTTGCCAGACCTGTCCCCTGACGATGTTAGACATGTACAGTACTTACCTGCATAATTGACCCCTGACCTTTCTTTGGAAGTTGTTCTGTCACGGCGTTTAGCACTGAACAGCCGACACCTTTATCGTCGGTTCCTTTGGTCTAGGCATATTGGCTGGAAACAGCCCGATTGTTACGACGTGTCAGTTATCCCAAAACCACATACCACAAATGGTAATAGCCCGAAGAAATAATATCCGCATCCTATTTTTAATGTGATTTTGGTGAGGAACATGTACTATAGCAGTACATTTTTCCTGTGAGATTGGATCCTCAGAGTCCCGACACCATTCTGCCATGGAAAAACGAAATACCAAACATACCTGCTGGGATTGATAATTAATGCCATTCGTCACACCAGATAGCAGAGTTTAATTCAACACAATTAAAACGACATTTAAGAAAGCAGTTGTCAGAATAAATGTCACTGGGAGATATTCAGGGACACTTCTTGTTAATGTACCTTCATACAGAAAGATAAGAGAGTCTTGGATATTGGACAAGCACAAATGGGGAGCCATATTTGTTAACTTTCCCACAATCAGGCTTTGTATAGGGCACATATTGAACCAGTCTTGCATAATTAATACTTTGCTCTAATCTCCAAATGTCATTTGTTGAACACGTGGATGACATCGTAGGCTATTTTTTTAGTTTTGGCACATTTTCTGTATCAATTAATAGTTTCAGAAGAGCGTGACATTGTGGCCAATAAATAAAAAAATATATATATATATATATATATATATATATATATATATGTGTGTAAAAATAAGAAAACAATTTATTTTCTTTAGAGAAACTCTGTGATAGTGTGGCAGATGGCGTCTGTCATTCAGCTAGCCTATAACTTTAAATGAGTACAACCACAGATTTAGCATTTAAATACAAATGTCTTCAGATTCCATAATGTGACAGAGGGCGAATGAAAGATGTTCAATATTAGAAAATCTCCCACAGCTTAAGAACAGGACAGAAAGAAAATATGACATTGAGAAAGAGCTTATGGAAAATAAGCCTTAAAATCATCAAAATACACTGTACTACATGCATGTCAGGCTACAGGGCAGTACTGGTATTTGTGTTAACATTACAATTTTCATGATTAGGCCATTTTGGAAAACACCTACAATACTGTGAGTGACTCAGTGAAAAACAAACAGCTATGTTTGGAAGCACAAATATTGGGCTAATTTCTAGTTAGGTTCACACCTCTGTATACCCATCTTATTTATTTAACTATCTTTGCTGAGTTAAGTTTAGATGTCTCAAATTAATTGAGGCGGCTTATTTGTTATTTTGGCAAAGGTTCACTCAGCAGACTTAATCTTCCTGGAAATCAGTGCCTTTTTTTTGCCATATCATTCATTGTTTGTGGGTTTTTGTTTCTGTGTGGCACTAATCCACTTTGTACCTACTGTGAGCGTCAGTACAAATACCCACTGTGTCTTGCATTTCCCTTTATTGAGCTAATGGTATATGTGTTGTGTCCTGTCTTATTGTGATCTGTATTAGCACATACTGAATGAGCATCAACAGGTGTCCAACACACAAACGCATACGTGCAACACACACACACACCAGCCTGGTATCGAGTGCCAGGCATAGTGCCAGCCGATAGCTGAAAGTGATTTAGACTATTATTCAACTATTATTCAATAGACTCCGAATACAGTACAGTACAATACTCCGAAACAATGATTAGGCTGGTCCAATACTTTCAAGTGAGAGGAAATGGACTTACCTATAGGAATGACCATCCATTGCAGCGCAGCAGCAAAACAACAGGGTGGATGGATGGGGGCAGGGTCAAGGAAAGGCAGAAGAATGGAAAAGACTGGTTAAAACCCTCACAGTAATAATAATAAAAATACTACATTTTATCTGAGGACACCTTTCAAGACACTCAACGACATGTTACATTTCAAATACACAAATACAAAGACACATTAAAATACATTTGAATGACAGGAGCATACATTTTAAAAATATAAGATACAACATTTTAAAACTATAAGATACAAATGAAGATGTGAAAAGTTAAGTAAAAGAGACTAAGCACAGATTTTAAACCAGATGAGTTTGTGGTCCGATATTGGAAGGACAGTAATATTGTCAGGGGAATATACAGTATAGTTAGATAAAACAATCAGTGGTTGGGAAGGAGGGCAGGTTTAAAAGGGAATTTAAAAAGACTGTAAAACTACAGTAACAGATTTGTCAGATTTGTTCATTTCCTAGCCAAACATCTTTTCAATGTTTTGTTCAAAGAAGATTCCTTAAAGTGTGTTTTATGCCTTGTACGGGCTGTACATTTAACCAATGTGCTCACAATGTGACATTTCATGCTGTAATACCATATCCATACAGTAACACCAATTATAGTTTATTTATTTGATATGATCTTGTTCTGGTACTTGAATGGCGTAGTATTATGCTTTGCTTCACAGTGCATTTCAATGTGTGAGTTAGCAAGAATGACTGACCCTGCCTTTAAGTCATACATTAAAAGCATGGGCAAATATATTTCCCAGACATACAAAAAAAAATTGTGTGTCTAATTATTATTCATCATCAAAATTCTGCCTGTCTTCGTGACGCAGGTGCATTCTACGAATACAAAGAGTGACATTTTCCATTTCTCCAATCTCCAAGTGTTTTCACCGGCAGTTAGCACACGAGTCCATGAGCGTTCTGCACTCTGGCCTCTCTAATATGTAGGACAAATCAAGTCAATGTTAGATCCCTTTATTAAGCAGACGCAGGCCAACAGGCTCACTCACACAGCCGCCACATCGACTGAGATACTGCTGAAGTTAACGATGGGCAATGAATCCGCAGACAATGGCTGAGTGACTCCAGCTCACATATCCTCCAGTTCTTATTAAGTGAAATGATAAGCCACAGACTCCCCCCCCTATTCACCTTTTGCTTAAATAGGCATCTCCGTCTGTCCATCACAGTTTCTATGTCAAACTTAAATCAATAATAAATGCTGGAGAACTGAATAGCGAGGATGAATGGCTGATTTGATGAAAATGTGTCTGGATGTGCCCCTATGGTTCACAAACCATAGAAAATGTTTGCTTGGTTTACCACTCAGCAGTGAGAGAGCTGATAACGTTGCTCTCTTCTCCTATCTACAGCAGTGGATGCAACATGCAAACCAATAATTAAAAACATCCATCCATCGTCAACCGCTTATCCATTGGCGCAGCAGCTCACATTAACCAGATCAGACTGGGGAATCCAAAGGTGTTCCCAGGCCAGTGTGGAGATATAATCTCTCCACCTGGTCCTGGGTCTCCCCCTGAAGCCTTCTCCCAGCTGGACATGCCTGGAACACCTCCCCTAGGGAGGCGCCCAGGGATCATCCTTACCAGATGGCCGAACCACCTCAACTGGCTCCTTTACATGCAAAGGACTAGCGCCTATACACCCGAGTTCCCATTATCTAGTTCTTTCGGTCATGACCCAACGTTCATGACCATAGGTGAGGGTAGGAACAAAAGTTGAGAGCTTTGCCTTCTGGCTTAACTCTCTTTTCATCACAATGGTGCAGTCCCACCCCAGCTGCTGCGATTCTCCGGCCAATCTCCCGCTCCACTTGTGAACAAGACCCCGAGGCACTTTAACTCCTTCACTTGGGGTAAGGACTCATTCCCTACCCGGAGTAGGCACTCCATCAGTTCCCTGCTGAGAACCATGGCCTCAGATTTATTTCTGCTAATCCTCATCCCATCACACTCGATTGCGGATCGATACAGTGAGTGCTGGAGATCGTGGGCCGATGATGCCATCAGGACCACATCATATGCAAAAAGCAGCGATGAGATCCTTATGCTACCAAACCGCAACCCCTCTCCACCACGGCAAAAGACAATTCAGACACGAACATAAAATAATTTGCTTTGATGACACTTTGACACAGTCTAGTTTAAACATTCTACACGAACATAGTTTGTGTACTTCCCTGCAATACCTTTCCTTTGGAAAGGGGGTCAATTATTGCGTCTTTTCGTCCCAACCATATCTGTCCAGGTAAGATAAGTCTTACAAACCTCCAAGACCGTCCGAGCAGTTTACAAAAAATATACAATTACAGTATGTTATGTCAGTAGGGATTTAAAAAAGGCAGGCATATTAACAAGGTTAAGATTTTGCCCATGTTATCAGTGTAATTTGTTCAGAGATGAAAGGTTATATAACCTTTCATTATTCTAGTTTAAAATTTGAATATGAATGAATGAATGAATATCACAAACAGGATTGGTGACAAAGCGCAACATCCCGTAGGGCTTAATTTTGGTGAACGACACTTGTCAAAGGCCAAAGGACAAAGGTGAGATTTACAGAGATTTAAAAACAGACGGTGAAGACACCTGTCTGAGGGGCAGATGTAGAGCATTCCACATGCGCCCACACACACACACACACAGGTCTCTCCTACAGCCCCCTGGGTTTCTGTGACTACACTAGTCTCTCCCTGATGCAGGTGCAACACAGAGAGCTGTCATACCCGGTCTGCCCAGAGCAGCACCAATACTAGGCTGGGCAACAGACAGACCATGCAGGAGGTATGAAGAGAGGTGAAGGCCCTTCTCCACTGGGCATTCACCAAGGAACCAAAACAGAAGCACAGCTGGTATGTTCCCACCCATCTATTGCCGCTAACACACTGCAGCACTGTACAGTACATTAGTCCAAAAGTCTGGCTGGGCAGAGGATGATACGTAAAAGGTAGCATGAGTTTGTTCTTGTATTATTATAATACAGTATTATTGTGTATTTGTTAAGTGCTGCAAGATGATACACATTGACACAAATGTAGGTCTTTGGAACAAACAAAGAAAATAATGAAAAGAAAGAAAGAAAGAAAAAATATATATGTATATACAAAACTAACAAAGACGGACAGAAAAAATAATGAAAAAAATGTACAAAAAAATATAGAAAAAAAGACAAAGAACTAGAACGACAAGAGCAGCAGACCGTGGGGGGGCAGGATCCCTGTGGGATGTCGCTGTTGCTTCCTGGACAACTGCAAAGCGAGAGGAAGAGAAAGCGTGTGAGAGGAGAGGTGATGAGGGGGAGTCAGGGTGGATCGTAGCGGGGAAGCAGCGTCCAGACGTGTGTGAGGATGCTAATTTGCTTCCACCAGAAGGGAGATCATCTACTGTCGCACCTGTCGCTTGTTTTGATCATTCCAGGCAAGAACAAAACAAATAAATTAGCATGCGCACATGTGCGTGCACGGTATAGCAACAAATGGAACCCCACATCCCCACGACTATACACATCTGTTGGGGTTCCAAGAGGTGTTTCACAGCACGCTTAAATGCACGTGGCATTTGAGGGAAGTGTCGGAAACCATGAAGACCGTGTTGTTGCGGAGACGGGCAAAATTGAAAGATCCCAAAGCCTGGAGGAAACGATTCAACGTCAAATTCTCTTCTGGGGGGGGAAGGCGGCTGTCGGCCTCCATTTGTGTGTGGCGTTCACAGGGATTAATACCTGTGATGTACTGCATGCATCTAATGGCCGAGACAAAGACAGATTAGCCTGCAGTACCAGTGTTGACAAGCACAGCAGCCAGGAGCAAGTGTCTTGACCCTTGGGGCTTGTCTTACACAAGGTTTCTTCTGGCATACAGGAATGGCCTTTTAATCAGCTCTTTCTTTATGCTTTTCTATTGTAGTACTGGGACCAGAGCCATGGAAATAACAGAGTAACGCCAACAGACGTTCGAATGTGACCGTTTTCATGGAGAGGCTAAACTTATGGCAAAAGTTCCCGGAAGTGCTTGGTGGATAGTTTGAATATAAACGGTGCCTACCGTGATATGGTGGGTTGTTCACTTGCTGAAGACAATCGGCATCTGTTCATCTTTTGCGCAAATTATATGAGCAGATAAATATGTTTATCTTATTATATATATTTTTTTTGTTAGAAGTTTAATAAATTAGGCTAAGGAAAAATTGTTAACGCATGTATCCCTAAAAACGCCCACCCAGTGTGTGTGGCACATTAATTTGTTTCAGTCTAAGATGCTGGTGCTTAGTGTGCCATCTAGTGGCAGATCATATCATATAGAGTTCCTTTAAAGTGGTCATTTGTCATTTAAACATTAATTAAAAAACAATGGTCAGACAAAGTACACACTCTCTTTCACACACGCACACAAAAACCAGAGGTTGTTTTTGGTTTCATGAGAACATGACCAACCTGTCTATTCCTGAAAACATAAGTGTGTGCAGTTTTCACTCCCCAGTAACCCACAGCTCACTCTCAGTACTATACTACAGCTATTGTTGTACCCCCATAGTGTTACTACAGTAATGATGTACCTCCATAGTGTTACTACAGTACCGGGCAAAAAGGGGGCGGGTTCTGGGACCAACCTGTTTTCAAACAAAATTTCATGTTTTCGGGGGTACTATACACAGTCGGACAACATGTCAAATTGTCTCTTAAGTCAAATAACATGTCTGCTCCTTTAAAAATGCTTAAACTGCAGGATGCTCAATACACCAGTGGGTTTATACCTTTTAGATCATGTCAGTATTTTATTTATGAGAGTAGCTCCTCGAAATGCACTTAGTGCAATCTAAAAAAAACATTTGAATCGTTGCAATAACCTCTGGGATATTCCCCGTTCTGGCAAATTAAAATGTATTTGGAACAATGCAGTGGCAGCAGAACTGGGCTTTACAACATTAATTTGCATTTGTTTAAAATAGAGATGAGTAAAACATGAAGCGCAACCAGAATTATTTACAGCAAACTAGCCACAAAGAAAAGTAATGTCTTGAACATTCCATAGTTACAAACGTCCATTGTAAATTGTATAAATCTATTGCACGTATTATATCTTCTTTACATTTCAATAGAAAACAAACAGCTGGCATTTGAAAATAAATAAATAACTAACTAATCCTACATAGGTTTAACAAATGTATTTCTATTATGGCAAATTTTCTCCGTGTCAGTCATACAGTGTGTGCGTGCGTGGATACAAGGAGACCAGGTTTGTGGTCCTCCGTTAAACGTCGCCTTTGGGCCCTACAGCTCTGCCAGAGTCAGCTGAGGAGTTTTAAGCTGTCAATCAAAATGCAGAAGCCAGCGTTGAGGTGTCCCTCAAAAGCCATGTGATTTGCGATCAGCTAATGTGGGCGTGCTCCGCTGAGAAGTGCGGCTAGCACACAGGCAGGCTCATCATCGGGGGAATAAACTTGCTTCAAAAGACACGAGAACAAGCTTTTAACGTGCGATGCCCATGTCTTCTCTTGAGACGCATGGGGTTGTGGAGTGCTTGTGCGTGCACAGCTAATGGGGCACGCCTGTGGGACAGACACACGAGGCAATGCACTGGCTGACTGTACTGTAGCCTGTCAGGCTAGAGAGCTTGAATAAAACAGTTGGATGCACTTCAAGTCTATTACGAGCAGCATAGTCTATATTACATGCTACTATTAACACTACTACATAGTATAGTAATAGTTGTTTAGTCCAGTACTATATTAAAGTCTATACGTTTTATTTTTTTTAATTGTTTTGAGATCATACATCACCTCACCCCCGCAAACCCCCGCCATCGTAGTGACGAAGCCTTGGTGGATTAAGCGCTACTGGAAAGCGATACTGGAAAGAACAATGATATTTGAATGAAACAGCCAAACAAATACACTTCACCCTTCAGTGCTCCCTCAGAAGCGCCGCCGCCCTAATTGGACCGACGGACCGTAATATTGTTGTGTGGTGTGAGCCGCACCACTTTCACTTCTCATTTACACATTTAATGGCCAAATCATGAGAAGAAATGGATTCATACTTTGCATTGGAATTCAACACACAGTCTCCATGATTGAACTTGTAAAAGTACAAATATTTTCACTTTGGATAAAAGCATCTTAAATCTACATGTATTCGTCTGCAAAGATAACTTTAAGATGTTGAGAATGTGCGAGCGAATGTGTCACATCTATTTTGTTTATTTTGCTGTTAACCTGACCGCATTTCATGCATTATTAAAACAAGGGTATACACTGTAGATAAAGGTCTGTATTTAATATAACAGAGGTACACTTATGTAGACAACACACTGCTAACTAAACATTTAACGACTGTTAAATGCTTAGGCCTACTGTACTAACAAAATATAAAAGGTGAATACTTATTATAAATTATGTTTGTCCTTTATAAATATAATTTTGCATTATGTTTATCCTTTATAAATATAATTTTGCATTATGTTTGTCCTTTATAAATAGAATTTCGACTGTGCACCCAAGTTTTTGGTTGCGCTCCTACAATGTTTAACTTAAGAGGTCCTTAGGGAGAACCATGAACCCATGCCAAGCTGCCAGGCCTAAAATACCACATGACCCCATTTAAGAACTAAACACTGGTTTTAAGAACAGTTTGGTAAAGAATGTTGTTAAACCAACAGGAAACAGTAATGCTAGCAACCGTTACACTGCAGTTAGATTATTTATTATGGGTGTGTGTGCGGGCATTGCAAATCTACTGGAAAGACGTACGTATCAATAATTAACCATTATGTATGCAAATATGCTTTCATGACCTAAAGCCTGCAGTATTTATGTTTACAGACACTTAGTTTAATTGTGATACAATGCATTTGTTAATAAATCCCAATAAACCATCAATTATAAGCAATTTCACAGCTCTTTAATTAAATAGTCCAAAATTCTAAAGACAAATCCCCACAAAGAAGATCCTCATGCTTATTACGGTAAATCATGATTCATTAAGCAACACGAGTCAAGGTGTGCCATTGAAAGCTTGACGTTTGCATACTGTTTGTCAATTGAATAATAAAAGATCAAAACAGCAACTATGAAGTAATATTTACATGCAAGTATTTGTATTTTTATTCATATTTAATTTCCTAATGCATTCTAATTACACGCCTTTGTTTTTTTCAACAATCCTTGGTGATTTAGCATTTGTAGAGAAACTGTTTTGCAATTACAGGCAAACCGCACACTTTGCATTCACACAAACTGAGGTATCCGTCTCCACAGAGTAGCACAGAACTTTAAATATTCCCAATTTTCAGGAGCAAATGTGGGCGCAAGGATTAAACAAAAAGCACTGCTTGCATGCGACTTGATAAACGAGACCCATTAACTACACACCTGTGTTGTCATATGCTGAGAAAGCTAGACAAAGACACATTGTACATTACAGCTCTGTCCACGCTCATCGCTACATACAGTAACAGTGTACAGTGGACGAACTACAGGCAGCACATCCTCCAGGAATAAACCCATTACGTGCGTGCAAGCACCCACATGCAGGTTGCCAAGGCATATGTCTCCCAGGCGTGCTGGCTCATTTGGTTTACGAGCAAAGAATCAAATTAGGAATAAGTAACAATGAGTCAAAGCCTCAAGCTACTGTATAGTACTGTGGCTGTTGAAATGAGACAAAATGAAACAAAAAAAGGTTTTGAAGGATTCCAAATATCTCGGGGCCAAAAAAGTTTTATGAATGATAAGAATGTACAAAAAATGCTAACAAATACTGGAAAAGAACCTGAAGAAAATGATTGTTTCATGAAAATACAGTTGGATGTTTGAAATGTATTAATGCTACTTAAATGGATTTATCACTACTACTTTATTAATTTGCTACCAAGTGAGAAGAGTCTTTATTGGGAACTTCCTTCTGATATTTGTGCAAAAACAAATGCTTTAATCTGTAAAATGTGTGGTTGCTCCGTTATTAAGATGGTGTGCAGAGCTTGAAAGAGGTTTTCACCGATCAAAGCATAAACGGCACTCTGCTTTAAGGTGTAAGGATGAAAGGTCGGAAATCGAAGCTGTGGTTGTGCATGTTGTATGCAAGAATGTGCACATTGAGTAGACGTTGAGCAAACAGTGCAGAGGGACTCAGGTGTGAGTTGGCTCTGTGCTTTGATGGGATTAAAGAAGATGGACAGCTTCACAGATGTGTTGTGATGGCCTTCTCCATCTGCATGAGAGCATGCTCTCACGTCAGTCTATACTTTGCTCTCCACTTTAAAGCATGTCCAGAATTCTGGAGTTGTACTGCTAGGCCTGCCTCACAGATTGGCTCATATTAAGACGCTGACCACTCCTGTGAAACCCTGTCTAGGTTAATGACTTGAGTTGAGTGAATAACCTGAAATTTCACACTAGGTTAAGGACTACACCTTTGAGACACTTTTGACAATGTTTTTGACGTGCATAATAATTTAGTATTGATACAGTATATCGAGGGGTGAGAACCAGAGGGGCTTAAGTGACATTTCTCTAACTTTGGGTCAAAATAACCTTTTACAATTCACATGTGCCTTTTTGGTACCAACATTTTATCCATTTCATCCATATGCATGGGCCCATCTGATGACATGAACAAATCATTACATAAAAGAAATAATCTGTTGTGATAAAATAAATATATAACATAAAAAATACCACATGCTTTCCAAATGTATATTTCTCAATTCCAAAATGAGCAAAAAAAATGAGTTCAGCACGGTTAATTCTTCTATCAGATATACGGTTGGGCCGAAATTCTGTTGACCCAAAATAGTGTTTATTTAATGTAAGTGTATTACCAAACACTAAGCAAAAGGAAAACTGTTTAAATGTTCACAAAGATTCGCCAATTCTGAAGGCACCTCAAGGTTTCTAAGTAACTGTAGCAGCTTTAGTTCCCCCCCATCCTTTCGATTGGATGACAGCAATTTTTGCTCAAATTGAAAAATGAGTTCAGCAAAATTAATAGGTGTATCACCTATTGAACAAAAGAAGCCACATTTACCTAGCCAGACTCTGCCCGACCATTGCTCATCTAAATTTGTTTTGCTGAGATTATAGTCTGAAAATCTTGTTCGCATTAGCGTTTTCACAGCCACCCTGTTTGCGGAGAAATCAGGGTGAGTTAGTGAGATGCGGCTGAAGTCAAGATATTACCCAGAACCCTGAAAGTACACTTTTCTCCATCATATTCCCAGCCTCTCTATTTTCACACTGGATTTTGATTTTAATGGGGTAACATGTCAAATTGGACAGAGATTAAAAGCTTTGTGCCCATTTGTGAATGGACGCTTGTCACACAGCACTTCAGTCTTGGTCAGTAATCTTCTCCTTAAACCACAAAGTGATGACAAAAAACAATGCATGTTCCTAAGCACTTAGCTGACAGAAGTGTTGTTCCATGAGCTGCTATTCATTTAGAAGAATATACGTTAAAATTGTGTGCTTCAAAGTTCCCCCAGTTACTGATACTGATGTGTCCTAATTACATAAGGCAAGTGTAACGAGCAGTGACACTATTTAACATTTGATTGGACATTGGTTAATTGGTTATCAAAGTCCATTCAGAACAGAAATTAGCTATGCAACACACCAAAATATGTGTATTGCGTCAACTAGTTAGATAAAACATTTTTAAAAGAAATGCGCACATATAATTATTTAATCTACCTAAAACAGTCTACCAATTGTGGCATGAGAGCACCCTTTGGGTCATCCCACTTCTGATGCACCTAAATGTCAATTTAGCTAAAAATGAGAATGGTCACATGTAATTCAAACTCCCAAAAAGACAAGGAAAGTGAGACGACTATATTGAATTGCTGTTAGGACTTGGCACCTGCCCACACTGCCAAAGGTACCAATATTTGGTTCAATAACCATGGGATTACTGTGCTTGATTGGCCAGCAAAATCACCTGACCTGAACCCCATACAAAATGTATGGGTTACACACAAAACCCAACAATGCAGATGAGTTACGCTGCTATCAAAGCAACATGGGCTTCCATAACACCTCAGCAGTGCCACAGGCTGATCAACTATGCCACGCTGCGTAGATGTAGTAACTCGTGTAAAAGGAGCCCCTACCAAGTACTGAATGCTTTGTACACTCAGAAGGCCAACAGGTCTATATTAAAATACTTTTTTTTTTCCACTGGTCTTATGTCATCTTCAAATTTTCAGCGATACAACATTTTGGGTTTTCATGAGCTGTAAGCCGCCATCATCAATATTAAAAAAAAATTACAGGCTTGAACTATTTCACTTTGTGTGTACTTAATCCACAATATGAGTTTCACTGTAAATTTAATTATTGAAATAAACTTTTCCACAATATTTCAAATTTATTGAGATGCACATGTATATTGCATTGCGGTTATAACAGAAAACATTTCCCACCACATCGTTTTATAAAAACAATGTATGCTTTGTGTGGATATAGGTATGTCAAGTCATGTCAAATGTATTTATATAGCCCTTAATCACATTACAGTCTCAACGGCTGTACAGGCTACAGAATAAAACAAACACCCCCACCATAACCTGCCCCTTCTTCTATTTTCTATTATAAATCCTCTATTAAAGCCCCATGAAACAATACTGCTTTGGTAAGTAGATTGTGCCGGAGACATAGTACTCTTTGCCCTAAACATAGCACTTTATGCCCTAGACATTGTACTTTTATGCTCAACAGTCACTGATGGGCACTGTAGCCAACTAAGAATAGCTAATAAAAATAGTTTATACATTAAAGAAAAATCCCTTATTTAGCCATAAGGTAAAGCTTTAACAGATGTTAAGACAAATCCAAATGCAGTGTCCATCAGCATATTTTCACAAACATTTCATGTAAAGCTGATCTACATGGACTGCAAGAGAAGACATTGCACATTTTGGTTTCCAAGCAACCAAAATAAGCAGTGAGAATGTATATTATGTATGTGCTTTCTTGCGGTATAAACACACTTATAAAAAGCACTGAAAATTGTGCATAGCACGTAAGTTCTTCTGGGCAGTGTATCAACCGCCACAAAACAATGCTGCTTCAAGCCTGTATTGCAGAGGGAATTCCTACTTAGACATTGACAGCCTAAGTAAATACAGTACTAATATTGCTTGAGAAAATGCAAACAAATTACTTCAGGACATTTTCACATTTCATTCTATGTTAGATTGTCCTACACAACTGGAACTACCCCGCTTGCAAGAAGCCAACTGACTGGGGAATTTTTTATGGTTTAGGAAAATGAAGTATAAAATATTTCAAACAAATATACCAAACACGTTTATGTCACATTGCTTACGCCTTTTGGCTAGAGAGCTTTCAGAGTTGGCTATACTAATACTGTATATATAGTTTCCACATTGCTTATAAAAGACAACAATAACATTACAGAAAACAAACATTTTTCCACATTCCTGTCCTGAAACTCCTCCTTCCTGAATGTCTTTCACTCAAAGCCAAGTGATCAGAGTGTGATCAGACAACAAATGGTGGATTGTTTAAATGTTGAACAGAAACCGAATACGGATTACGTTGCTAAAAGAGTGAGCAGGTGGGTTGACAAAAGAGTCACATGCCACAAATAAGGCTCATGTTTAATTTATGAACACAATTAAAATGTCCAGGATATCCCTGTGGATCTGCCCATCGAGCTTACTAGAGACGTCTGCCTGGGGACATTTCTTGACAAGGTCACTACGCAAGATCCACCTGGGCCGCATGTCGTTTAGTGGCAAACTTGTTGCGTTTGGTCATCTTATGTTACACAAAAAAACTAAACATTTTCTCGTCCCCTGTCATGTGCATAGTGCTCCTGTCAGCGTCCAGTAGAGACATCATTGATTGGCACAGCGGTTTGCTTAGCAGAGCTGTGGTTGTGTGAATATAAAACCACATAGCTAGGATACAGGAAAACTAGGATTATAACTGACTGAGCAAAATAAAGGCAGTTATAAATTACTATTCAACATCAATATGTTGCCGCTGTATGAACACAAAATTATGGTGATCCACACAGAGCCTAGAATAGAAAACCCAGTCAGTCATTCTCAGTTCATCAGCAGAGTGTTTATGCTAACGCACCAGTCAAATATGATTTCAGTTTTACCTGCCGTAACAGATGCAACAAAACTGACATGGGGTCATGGAGTTGTCAATCAAACATACTCAGACAACCCTGCGAGGTAGACTAACCATTAATATTTGATGTTTCTTTCAGCCGTGTATTTACAATCCATATAAATGGCAGATGCACAGTATTTGCTAGCTAACTTGTGTAAGCTGGTGTTCTTGTAATGTCATTACTTTGAGATGAACACAGTGACGTAGGCTCAGCTCATCCATTTCCAATGATGACAACGCATGAACCACTGGGTTTATGTGCTTTATCAATTAGTTTGTTAATGTAGTCAGAGTAGGCAGGTTGGTATTGTTGCAACAGAGTATATAAGGATAAAGAGTCTCTCCAGAGTCTTTATTTTTTAACCAAGCTCACACCAAGCGCAGCTATGCATGTATATGTTTGTTCTCACCGATGGCTCATCAAATCTCTATCACCACGACTTTCTATTTGATCCAAGTCGCATCTCCACCTGATGTTTATTGGAACTCTAAAACTGCAGCGATAACAGACATCTTTTCCTAGTAACAACACAGAGTGAACTCCAGCCAATTACGTGCATCCAAGATAGCATAAAAACATAAACGTAACAGCTTCTCTCCTCAGCAAAGCAACCAAAGATAAGCAACATGTCACGAAAGAAGTAATTTCATGTGGGCATATGGGTAGAAAACATTCAACAGCAAAAATCATTCAACAACAAAGTCGCATTTTCAATTCCCTGTGTGATCGGCCAGTGCTATTCTCTAGATAACAGGAGATAACAAGCCACGTAGGAACACATTTATTTTTCCATTCCCCTGTCCCATACCACTCAACCGTGGGGGGGTGAGGTTGAATGAATGGTGGGAACATGCCAAGTCAGCCTGCGGAGATGTAGGACATTCGCCTGACAGCCCGCTCAGCTGACGAGCACCGTGGACGCCGTCACGGCGACTGATGTACGGGACAGCCCACCCACGATGCACCTCGGACACAGAGCTTAGAGTGAGAAGAGGCAGGTGAATTTGGTTATGGAATCCGTTCCCCTTCGGGAGGGATAACGCCATCGTCCACAGAGAAGGGGATGTGTTGCCTCACTGTGTCAGTTGGGTGTTTTCTTTCTGTCCCTGCCTGTCTGTCAGTCACTCTCTCCTAGTTTTCTTCCCTTCATCTCTCGTTGCGCTTCTCTGCTGCGTGCGTGTACATTTTATAACGTTAAAAAAAAGCAACATTTTGACTACAGACTCTTCGGCGTTGCCATGTGCACCAAGCAATCAATTGGGGGCGCTGTCTGCGTAAATGTGCACCGCCACATATGGAGCATAATCTTGACGAGATCAACATGTCGCGCTCGACTTAGATAAATATAAAGACAAAGATAAGGGGTATTTGATCCAATATGTGTAAACTGGAGTAGAAGAAAGACATTGTTTAAAGTATATCAAACAAATATGTATTTCATTATGTGAACTTGAGTAAAACTCATAAATGCCTTCAGTTTCATTTATTAGCATTTAACTTTTGACTAAAAACAATACTTTTCTTGGCATGCAGGTAGCTTACCCTAGCCGATAGAGATGAGAGCCAAACCGCATTCATTATTTATGATTTATTATTGACAGCCAGGGCATGAGAGGATCTGCACCCCCAGTGCATGCGAGTGTGCAATAAATAGGTCTGTACATGTGTGTGTTTGAGAGAGCGGGGATGGGAGACGCCTAATTACAGAAATGTGGAGAACCTATACGTGTGTTGCATGCCATTTCAGTAAGCTGGGTATTAATAAAATCAAAAGCAAACCAAAACAGTTTTGCAGTCTAAATCCAGCTCCACCAACAGACTAAATAACTATTTTGTCCCCCTAGCCAACAGACTGTATAACAGCTCTTGTGATGGCAGGTAACATAATAGGCATTAGACAATGGATACATATGCCCCTTTCTGCCCCGCCTCCAGGTCAGCTGCAGTAATCACATTTTTATCTACATTTTTATTCTATTAAATATACTTATCTTTACAGACACTTTATTTTATCTAATCTTATATATTTTTATTTGTATTAAGCACAGGTCAATTTATATGTATGTTTGCTGTATGTATGATTGCTGTTACGGGACACAAGAATTTCCTTCGGGATAAAGTATCTATCTATCAATGGTTGTTTCAGCCAAGCCAATACTGGACATTAATCAGGGATCGCCTGTTTAAAAGCAAATATTCAGGGATCGCATGTTTAAAAGCAAATATTTCAAAAAGGCTTCAATTAGAGAATATAAATACAGCTTCCTTGTAGACTGAAAACATTGTCTGGAGCAGATACATACACAGTTTCTAAATGTCACGTTAAATAACGCTTTGTCCTGAACACGTCCCTCAACAATTCAAATGCTTTTAATATTTTTTGTTGCACTCAAGTAACTGTTGTTGTTGTTTTGATGTGGTGCCCTGAAATGGCTGGCTGACCTTATGACCTTTGAGTTATTAAAGATGATCCCTTATTACTATTCATTTATCAAACTATTCTTTTCATATAAAAACTATATTGATAATGATTGAAGGGACACTGAACATCTTTTCCCCAGAACAATGAGCTCACCTGAGATCCCGCATTTCCATTTCTTCAAACGGAGAGAAAATCCCTGACTAAAAGGTGTAGTTGCTTTTTAAAGAGCATAATGTATGGATTTGATTCATTTGAAAAAGAGGAATTAGAATTTGAAAAAAATAAAGAGAATAAAAAAATAAACGTGGTTAACTATTGGACCAATGCTAGCCCATTTATTCTGAACACACTTGAGTCTTGAGACGAATGTGAGGGAGGTCACTAGTTAAATACATTTTAGAACTACTATTCTATTGTGTGGTCAGCTAAGCAAAAATGCTTAGTTAAAAAAGTAGGCCATCACTCAATTATCGCTACAAGGTGTTTTTCTTTTTAAATTCAATCCCTTTCTAAGAATCACAGTTAGCTTCCTTGTCCAGATTTCCAACAGCATATCAACAGAAACAGTGTGGTCCCACGATTGATTTAAATGGAAAGTTGCCGCTGCAAATAGCTTCCTGTTCCTTCCTGCAGGTAATGGTATCCGTAAATCAATGCTACAGGGACTGCGTGAGCCCGGAATGATACAGTGAATCAGCAACAAGCAGACGAAACAACTCTTAATATGCTAGGGCAGACCTGGGCAAAGTCAGGCCCGGGGGGATGCGGGATGTGGCCATTTGTGACATTCTACCTGGCCCGCCCGGTACATCAAACATTTTTAAAACAACATGACATAAAATGACTCTCTGCAGAATGTTACTTTATTTACTGCTGCACAAAATAAGCAGTTAAAGTTACGTTTGATTATGAAAATGGTGTTGCATTAGCCTCATGAGCTTCAGGTCAATTTTGCCGTGAGGGTCAATATGGAAAGCCTCGGAATCATTTTGAATGTGTCCGAGTAGCAACTGAACTTTCTAATCAGCGTCGTGTTTCTAGATAGACGGGCGCGGTTTTCCAATTAGCGTCGTGTTTATAGCTGCACGGGCGTGGTTTAGGTGTGCCGACAGCGAAAATGACCAGATGGTTTGAACTCAAATCAAAACAAACTGCCTCAGAAGCTCGGCCCCACACATTGAAAGGCATTGAGACAAGCGGCATTGTTGTTGAGAGTGGTGGTGTATTACTATTTACAGAGCTAGGGCTGTGTAGAAGTATTGGATTGCTATTTCAGCACGAACAGAAAACGGTAAGATAGCGAAATGCGAAGAGATATTTGGTGTTATTTCGGTGACTTTCCTCTGAACGTCTGGACATGCAGTTTGAAAAGGCACCCCCCCCCACACACACACACACACAGAGAGCCTTATACACAGATTTGACGAGGTAAATTACAGCCAGCAACTTGTTATTTGATACAGCTGACTGACCTGAACTGCTGGGGCCCTTAGAGGCCCAGAAATGACAGCTCAAGTCGGAAGACACCTGAGGAAACTGCGTGAGCATTTATGTCTGCATCTGTCAGTCACCGGCGAGCCCGCAGCTAGAGGCAAAAGAGCTGAATCGCAGCAACTGGATTGACAATGGTTGTTGACAAAAGGCAAATGCTACAATTCACTCCCATCTGCTGGACCTTTCACATGCACACAGACATATCTGGCTCAGGAGAGTGTCACAATCATCTGGCAGAGAGTGTCTCGTGAGAAGGTACACACTGCCATCTTGTAGAACGCAGTGTCCTAACTGTGTGTGACGGCATGTGAGCGTCCAGCTATCGCATTGCAGCGAACGCTCTCTGTCCACACTGAATTACATGCGTTACAACATAAACAGACCACGTAGCCTACCCATCAGCTGTAGTGCACTAGAGATAATAACTACGGCAGGGTCGTGTATAGATGTCATGTTGCAGGCAGGAATGCACTGGCAGGGTACCATACAGTCACCATCTGCACTGTAAAATAGCTAGCTTGCGTGCTCGGCATGCTGATAGAAAACAATCGACCTCCAGCCAGATGTTATTAAGGTAACTTAATGAGCAGTCCTTTCAACAGTCAAATATAGCCTAGTTCTGTGGTTTCAATGCGAGCGACAGGAAGCAAAGAGAGACAGGGCGTCCGGCAAGAGTTTGCTCAAAACGGCCATTCCATCAGAAAAGATAGCAATCAAACTGCTTTTGTAGCCGACACTTGCGTCCAGTTAGGACATGGTGTAACAGGTGAATGTATGTTGTAGGTAGGTAGTCAATAGGGGCTTCAAAAACACAGCGAACCTGTCTATCATAATGACATTAGACCTGACCTACCCAGACTGCACTGAAAACACACGAACATATTTCATATCAAAATGTGCACATATAAAAACCAATGTCAGAAATGCATTGCATGGATTGCTCACATAAAATGATCAACATCATTTATCAGTGTATATTAGAGTTCAAAGTAGGACTGGGTGATTTGTCATAAAAATCAAAATGTTATTATTTTCAGTATGATGGACAATAAAGATTTTTATCGATTTTATTTTCTTCATGACTATTTTTTTTTTTTTTAACTATATGCCATAATGTACGCTATAGGCCTATGGCCTACAGTAATGTGTGCAATATCAACAAATAACTAAGTTAAACTAAATAAATCTGGTAGGCAGTGATTGGAGAAACATCCATTTTAATATATTTCAATATTGAGTGGGTATGTGGTCTGTGGCTATAGTACGGTAAGAGAAATATACTTTAATACTAGCCTACAAGTTCTACAATAATAACAGCCTAATAATAGGTATAAGCTAATATACTGATACAGAGCCAATTACAGAGCTAGTATAACAGTAAACGTAGAGGTGCTTTTATTGTCACATACACATAGCGAAATTCATCCTCTGCATTTAACCCCTCCTTCAAGGGAGCAGTGGGCTACCGCTTTGCAGCACCTGGGACCAACTAGTGTTACATGGACTATACAAGGCTCAATGCAACTAATATCTACAAATAATATCAGAAATGGCTACAGTACATGTCGCAATAAGTGTGGTTAATCCCAATCTGTATCACGTAAACTGCATAGCAGATATTAGACAAACGAAAGTGTAAACAAAAATGCTTCCACATGGCTCAGACAGAAAAAAAACCCCCCGCAGAGGTGCAAACGATAGGTAATCATCGCGTTGTGGTTGAGGTTGGTTGGTTGTGCTGGGGAAACTGGTGGGTGTCGACCGGAGGAGCGCACACCGTCGCACACGTGATAAAGAACGGGAGGGGGAGCGCCGTCCGGCAAAACTAATATGAATTATCGCCCAGCCCAAGTTCAAAGCATCGTTAAGACTTGAAGGTGAAATGGGAAGGTTGCATAAAGTAAAGTTGTTGGTTTAATCCCCGAACTGATTGACTACTAACTAAGGTACGTGCCCCACAGATCACCATACGTCAGCCCCGAGTCACAGTTCATGATTTAGAGAACTTGGGTACAGTATGGCAAGCAATATGGTAAGTTGGTATGGTAAGCATTATTTGAAAGCGCCTGCCCTCTTGAATCTTTCAATGGACGGCTCCCCAGTGTCTAACAGACACAGATATCTGGTCTACATAAGCTATACTGTGTGAAATTACTGCACATAACTTCTACACATACAGTACCGTAACAATGTCTGTTAAATGAAATGTCTTCTCAATTTCAAAATTGTGAAAATACGAAACTTTTCAAGTTCAGTGCTTTTTTGCGTAGAGAAATTGAACATATCAGGTCTACACGCAATGCATTGCTATGGTTATTACCCAAAATACACAAACCATACTGTGTGAAACTGCACATCTCTTCAGGTTTTAGCAAGGTTAGCTAGTTATGCCATAGTTATGCGGTAGTAATCTCAAAGTCTTAGAAATTGTGAGTGACTGACTACCCCATCCCGCCATTCTCTACTCCAACTACAGCCATCCTCACTAGTGGGTTGCATCACATAAAATATACAGCAAGACGGTGTTATATAACACAATTAATTTACTACGCTCTAGTGAAGGATATGGAATAACGGAATATGTGGATATCCAAAGGAAGGTGTCAAGGAAACCTTCTACACAGTGCGCTTGCTCAGCCAGGATTCTGCAGGCAAGCATGACTATGAGAGTCTGAGGGTGTATTCACACTAGAGCTTTTGGTGCACCAAAGGAAACCTTAGCGACCTCTCCTTCCATTTGTGTGCGGAGCAGACCAGCTCACACTGTGCTCTGTGGGTGCCACGACCCCAGTACTTCTTCCTCGTGGGTTTGTATGTGTGTACAGTCTCACTGTACAAGCATTTGCACGTATGAACACGCGTGTGTATTTTAGCGTGAAAGCATACGTGTATCACTGCCATATCAATGGAGTCACACTGTGAGAAGATTTTAACTTGTTTTGGTATCAATATTTTCAGTAGAGACAACAACATGAACATCATCTTCTGACATGATTACTTGGTGTAGTCATGGAGAGCTGTGTACCCCTAGATGACAAGCTTGGCGGGTATGTTTGGCGCCTGTGAGGTACTCTGAAACTAAAAGACTAACTTTACAGTTAGATTACAGCGCTATTTAGAAAACATTTTGTTACGTCTATTATATTATTATAGGCTGTTGTTAAGAAACCGTAAACGGATTAGAAATAGTCTGCTTAAATAATGTTTTGTTGAACTTCTGAAAAAAGTGGTCGATCAAGTCTAGCACAGACCCCCTCTGTAGTGGTGGGTGTGTTGTACTGTTTGAGACTAGCCCACTGAACTTAAACTATTCCAGGGCATCAAAACACACACCCAGTCACAGATAATACTAATTAATACTTCTGTACTGTATACATAAGCAAACATTCACACTTTATATCATGTGCCCTTAACCACACAATAGAGCTGGCCCGAATGTTGATCTTTTGAGCTTCGGAGCTTCCGTAGTAATCACTAGGTGAATCTTTCTCAGACACGAGGGGTTTTAGGGGTTATAGGTTAGAAGAGTGAAGGATAAGCCACTTCCCAAACGGAAGAGGAAACTACACCTGGAGACGCACTCAGGGACATGGACATGCTCATGTGCCGACAAAATACACCAATAGGAGCGGCTATATAAGCGAGTATGTGTGTTTTTCAGGGTTGTTTTCCGCATTGGTGCTGGCGCGAGGAGACAGTGAGTGAATTCAACCCATGGCCATGACAAATTGTCATTAATACAACTTCCACTATTTCGAGCTTAAGTGTGGGGGTTCTCTTTTTCTGCTGGTCGAAATAGATCACGACAATTACTGGGGAGGAGCACAGGTGAAAGTGAAAGATGTTTTTAACCATGTAAAACGTGTCAGACAAGATTCCAGGGTGTGTTTGTTCTGAACAGGACAAACTCTTTATGTTGAAGAGACAGACGAGGAACACACTGCCCAGGATAATTTTCTCTGTTGAAGAGGATCACATTGCTTGTGTGTTTCTACTTAACATTTAGCATCATGGAGGAGAAATTGAAAGGTTTACTGAGTTGCCATCTGTGTTCAGAGATGTTCAGTGATCCTGTGTCTCTGAGCTGCAACCACAGCTTCTGTTCAAGCTGCCTGCAAGACTTCTGGAAACAAGCTAACAACAAGAACTGTCCGATCTGTAAGAGGAGATCATCTAAGGAAACACTAATAGTGAACTTCCAAATTAAGGAGCTGGTTGACATCTATTCTGGGAGACAAAATCCTGTTAGTTAAAGAAGCAGAGAAAGTGAAAGTGTGCAGTAAACATCCAGATGATTCTAGATTGTTCTGTAAAGAGGAAAAGAGATCTCTGTGCCGTTCATGTGACTTCCCTCACCAACATGGCCACACAGTGATCCCTATAGAGCAAGCAGTCTGTGACCTGAAGGAAGAGCTGAAACCTGACTTAAAGTCTCTACAGGACAAGAGAGACAAGTACAAACAAGCTGAGGAGACATACAGTGACATGCTTCAACACACCAAGAAACAGGTGAAGACCACAGAAGAGCAGATTAAAGCAGAGTTTGAGAAGCTCCACCA
>JAODLL010019519.1:9300-26412 GCA_026546735.1 Forbesichthys agassizii | reverse complement strand
ATTTTGGTTCCGCATTATGCTCAACTTCGCACCATATCGTTTAAACGAACGGTATGGTGCATGGACCGAACCGCAACTTCTGTACCGAACGGTTCAATACGAATACACGAACAGTTACACCCCTAATATATATATACACACACAAGTATTTTCCGAAAAGTCAATAGAGAGAATGAATGGGAAATTTACTTCCAGAACTTTACAGTTAAGCTCTATTACTGTAACCAACATTAGTATCAACCGTTACAGACGTAAATCGAAACTACACTTATGGCTCGTAACACGGCAGCTCAGGTGGTGTCACATAAACATTAATCAGAGCAGAACAGACTCATAAGCTACGTTCACACTGCACACCAATCTGGCCCATATTCGATTTTTTTCACCCCCAAGTGACTTGGGTCTAATATTTTCAGAGCAGTGTGAACAGCACAAATCACATGGAATCTGATATTTTCTCATCAGATCTGGGTCACTTTCATATGTAGTACTAAATTTGATACATATCTGATTCTTTTAAATGCGATCTCAGTTTGAACATTCAAATCAGATTTGATGCGACTTTGACGACACTCTAGACAGACATTCACTGTGTGACTCGCCCTCGCTAGCTTAATAAGGCACTTATGGTCATTGTTGGTCGACATTTGTTACCGCTGCGCGGGAAAAGTTGTAGTCCTACTCACAAGTGAACATACAGTAAATCTAAAGCTAAATAAGGACGTAGTCATGGATGGATAGAGAGAGGTGTAAAAACATTGCACACAGTACTACGCAAAGAGGATGGTTTATTAATCGTAATCAAGGTACAATGTTCAATTAACCGTGATTTTGATTTTAGGTAAAATCGTGCAGCCCTACTTGTAATATACATTGTAAGTAAAGTATTCTAACTGTGTTAGAATGAGAATAACACCTTGCATGAGACAACAAAGAGGTATTTCATGACACTAGATGCGTTACTGCCTAACATTATTCATAACAGACAATACAGGTACTGTATACTGTAACTTACCTAATGCAGTGAATGCTAAAAGAAATATGAAACATTAGAAAAAACAACATATTAAAAACAAACATATGAATTTCATATCATCTTTGTTTCATCGAAATTTTACATCCAAATCTATTTAGATTTAAATTTGTTAAATATTGGGTGAATAATCTAAATCACAGAAATAGTGTTATATTGAACATGACATATGTTGTGTGCTTATGAGAAATGGCATTTTCATAAATGACCATTATTGGTACAACGATGCGCAATTATTCCAGTTACACTGTTAGGTAACCAACTATATACATTTTTTAGTAATATAATTCTCACCAGTGCCAGAGATGACATTCAAATTATCCCCAGGTTCTGTGAAAGAAACACATCACATCTTGCTCAACATACACATCTTCACAAGCGTTACATTTTCTGGAAATTATGAAGCTATATTTGATATGTATAAATGTTTTGACATAATTTTGTAATTATATATTACATACACACATACAATGCAGCATTGGGATAAGTAATCTAAAGAAAGAGATGGTACATCAGTTTAATCGAGTACTGTATAGCCTTAATTTACAGTGTAATACTGTAATCTGTTATTATTATATTGTCCTTACTTGTTGGTGGTTCTCTCATATTTCCTTCAATAAACAAAACAGACAAATACAATCAGCGATTTGGCACATTCAATTAATTGAATGTATCTAACAACAACTTGAACCTAAATGATAGAAATCACTACACATTAGGCTCTCTTATTTGTATTTAGCCAGGCAAAAACACACATGTAGCCACAGCCTGGCAAGCAACGGGGAAAATTGCAGCTTGCAATTCAACTTCTAGGATGAATACAAATTGCACCTACTGTAAACAAAAACGCCTGCTACTGCAGCCCCAACCAGAACCACCACCAGAACCACTGCACCAGCAATGATGCCAATGGGTGCCCCATTACCATCATCCACAAGTTCTATGAAAGAAACACATCTTGCTCAATATACACATCTTCACAAGTGTTACTATCATTTTCTTGAGATTATGAAGCTATATTTTATATTCATAAATGTTTTGACATAATATTGTAATTATATAGTACTGTACATATATACACACACACAATGCAGCATTGGGATAAGAAACATGCATTTAATACTCACAGCAAAAAAACATTAATCAAATTAAACAAAATAAATACTGTACTCTTGTTAAAAAATGAAATTCTTACTCCACTCGTCGTGAAGGATATGCACGTTAGACTCTTCGTGAAGCACTTCGCATCTGTATTGGGACTCGTCATCTTTGAGAATTTCCACTTGCTTTTTCAATTGGAAGGTGTCGTCCTCATTAGGGCGAACCCCAGTGGAGGTCACACCATACGCTGCGTCCAACTTGCGTCCATTTCTCCAGATGTTCATCACGATATCCTTCGGGTAGAAGCCGGTGGCGAAGCAGGTCAAGATGAAGTTCTCACCGTGCAGGGATGTCTTTTTTGACATGTAAATCTTTGGCGGCTCTAGAAAAAAGACACAGGTGAGACCAGATACAGGCACCTTCCCACAAGGGATCACTTTCAGTTAGGGCTGCACAATTAATCGAATATCGATCGCGATTCCGATTTTGGCTTCAACAATTAAATGAACATGATCGACTGCAATATTGATGTTTAAAATACGTGCTCTGCTCATAGAAAACTCTGTTTATGTATCAAATCAAGCGCTCCCTAGTCACCCGCCTACAGCAGCTTATGTAGCTGCGCGCGCACCCTCCAACAACAGCATGTGTATGTACAAAACCTTCCTGGATGTTGCGAGGCAGGAGTCAGAGTAGAAAAGTAATAGAAAGTATGGCTGTCATGAGAACCGATACTAAGGTACCAAGTCGATGCCAAAATTCGGAAAACATGACTGTACTCATTTTTGTACAGTACCGTAGGTACCGCATATCCAACCCGGTACCATGGAAGTGTAGTTGCAGCTCTGCCTCCACTTGTCAAAAAGAAAAACAGCAAGGGTACTTTTGCAGGCGGATTATCAGGGACTACTACATTCACAAATAACTGTACTGTAAACTATGCCAACAAACTCTCCAGCCATAGTTTCCATCTTACTGGTTGAGTACAAAGTAAACGGCTCCGCAGTTCCGCTATTGTCATCGCCTGGCGAAAGCGAAACAAAATCAGCCTTGAAGCGAATAAAATATGTAGGATACGTGGCATATTTGCGTTGCAAACATTCACGTGTGTATGCAGTAATTTACTACAATGCATTTTAACCGACGTTTTCGCCTCACGCTTCCTGATACCTCCGGAGCACCGACTTTGATCTCTGTGAATGTTTACCCGCCCTAGAAGCACTCTCGCGCGGGTACCGAGTCACGGAGGTCCGGTAATACCAACCCGGAGCCCAATCACTGGTATTGGTATCTACTACTACATTTTTGGTATCGTGACATCTGTAATAGAAAGACAGCAGACCGGCAAAACAAAAAAATGTATGACAGCAGCAGAAGACGTAGAGCTTGTCCCTCGAAAGGGATTATAATCTGTTGTTTGGACGTATTTTGGATTTAGGGCAAGTGATGTTAAGCAAGAACAAGTCCTGTGCAAAGTGTGCCTTCAAATTGTCTGCGCCAGTGTTACGGTTTAACTGGTGACCATCTTAACTGGTGATATTTCCAGATGCGGCGTAGGCATGGCATGTGGATCTATGGCCCAAAATGATTGTGTAGCTCAGTAGCTGACTGTCGATGCCTGTTCGAAACACCGCAAGCGTCAATAAATGTAGCACAAGATAGAAGTGATTTCCATGGTCTGTTTATAATGTGAGTGCAATAAAAATACATTGTTCATAAAATCAATGAATAATTGTGTTAAATAATCATGAACTCAATATTAATCAAAATAAGCGGGATTAGCATTTTGGTCATAATCATGCAGCCCTACTTTCAGGACAATGTATCGATGTTCAGTTAGCACATGCAATTTCCATTTCCCTTTAACGCCTTTGTCCATTTCAGAGATAAACCAAGCTGACTAAATAACTGAAACCAGAGCCACGTAGAAGAGAGAGTCATGTCAACTCCGTTCACTCCAATGGACCATATTTTCACAGCAATATTATCAACGTTAATCAGACAAACTCACTGGCTTTAACAAGCTGATCTTTCCCGTATGTGTGGAACTTGTTCAGCCATTCCACGCACTCCTTATTCAGGTAGTTTCTGGTGTAGTCGTTCAGTGCCTGGACGTTATCCCATTTATCTTTGGTGGACCGCCCCTCAGGGGTCGGGGCGATCCAGACTTTCTCCCTGTTGTTGAAGCTCAGGAAGTCCTCGCCGTCATAGCTGTAGCTGTCGGTGGCGCCGCTGAATACGTCGTCTTCCACCTCACAGCCGTGCATCCACTGAAGGACATGGACTTGAGGCTCTGGAAACAGATTGAACAGAATATTTATATTTTTCTCCCCCTGCTGCTCCTAAGGCAATTGATCCCAAGCCCCGCCCCTTTCCTCCCATTCTCTACTAACAATTGAGCAAGTTCCGACATACGACAGAGACTCCTTCAACGGTCTGTTCTCCTGTTATAGACTCCTATGCTGTTTTGTTACAGTAACTAAGGGGGGCGGGTTGAATCGATCAATTGTAAATCTTCCACAAAATACTCAAAACGGTCGAAATTTAAACGCAGAGGGTGAATTGCTCAAGGGAGCAGCAGAGATTGAACCCAATGTTTGTGATAGTGGGGGATAGTGGAGGACGTGGAGGAGCCCCACAGACACGGGGAGACCATGCAGAAAGGGACGACCGGGGTTCGAACCCGGGACCTTCTTGCTGTGAGGCCACAGTGCTATGGGCCAATAGGCCAATGGGCCACCGTGCTGCCTCTGGTGCCCACTAGTGAGGGTCCCAACTAGTCGACTAATCGGCACATCCCTAACACGAACAGACCATCATACCAGTTTTGTTTTGCTGCAATCGAGCCATCAAAATGCCAATGTTGACTTTAAACCACTCCTCTTTGCTTTCGCGGGAACGTGTGCCCTTTTGCCAGTAGTCCTCGTCCATGCGTTCCCTCATCCAGTCTTGTTTGGGAACCTTCTTTCGATGTTGGCTGTCGTAGTAGTCGATTATCTTGCCGTCCAGCATGCCCATGGCGGTGAACTCATGGACCCCTGGAAGGCCCACTGGCCTAGAGAGTGCTGTGTAGATGTAGCTAAGAGAGTGTACCTCTGAAGTAAAAACCAACAAACAACAACAAGACAACATTGAGACAAAAAAATAAATACAAATAAATGTTGAATGGAGGGACGTTGCAATCCTCATTTGCATATATTATATACATACACTTCTTTCTTAATAAAAAAAAAGTCTTATAGGTAGGAATTTAGGGCAACCATTTTGTTTAATTTGTTAGAAATGCCATAGTCTTCCATCAGCTATCGGTGAGCAATATGTTCAATATGTGCAAGAGTCTAGCCTCATTACCAGACACGATATTACCTTTGTGAATGAGGTCTGGCGACACTATTGGGAGGTGTTCACAGTAGTTTCCTCCTACTGGGCGCAGAGACCTCTGGCGAATTTGAAAATGATTGGACAGCCTTTAACCAATAGAAGTCGCTACAACGGTTTTGATCGCCTCATCTAGCTCTACCACCATTTCAAAACATGCTTGACTTCACCGTCATCGTTTCCAGACTATATTCTCAGCAAAATTATTTTAGGGCTGTAGTCGAGCAGAGCCAGACTAGATATCCCCCACTCCCCGCTCTTAAATCGACTTAGATATCTCACCGCGCCTGAAGATTGCTGACCTATCAGGGGCCTCTTTTCCCTGATATATCTGGTAAATCTACCCGGCCTGTCAATGGGTTTGTCAAGAGCGAGTTAGAAGAGGAGGAAGTGGTGTGTTGTTAATTTACAAAATCTTGTACATCTTTTTAATCTTGCAATCTACAAATTTTTTAATATACATCTCGCTGCAGCTCTCAAATCCTACCGACAGCAGCTTTTACCCTGTGAAACTGCACGAATATTCAATTTTCTTTTCAAAATGATGTCATACAGATATAATTTATTGTTGTTATAGATTTCCTTAACTCGATGTGTAGTCTACTCTGCATCCTGTCCACAAAATCATCTTGTGTTGCCAGGTTGACATGAAATTGTTTTTGGTGTCTAGTTAAATATGGTAAATATGTAATATAACCAGTCCTCAGTGTTTGTGAACCAAGCCCAAATGGTCTTCATTGCCAGCCCTAAACAATTCAAATAATGTGATCAGAACAACAGGGCACTATTTCAGCATGCGGGTTTAGTGAAAACTTTGCTCGTTAACCCCGAAATTATGGTTTTAGGGCTTAGTGGAGTCACTATATTTTAGACTTGATTTTGAGAAAGATATGACTGCTTGCTCCAATGTATAATTTTCCCAAGTAACTTGCCACAGGCTGAAAACAGCATGAACATTTTCTGCTATTAAGATTTATTGTTTTCTTGCCGGTCGCCATACTGCAGCATTAATAATGGCTTTATAAAGTCATGCACACGCTTAACTCACAGTAAACATACTCAGAGTTGATCAACTAATTTAGATCCGCGGTTATGAAACCGCTTAGAGTTGGCGAACTCACGAGTTCAGGGTTAGTTTCAGAGTGTGTTAAACCTGCTTGCTGAAATAGGGCCCAGTTGACATGCCAAGTTAGAAACAGCAGCTCTTAAAGCAAAACAGGCCACTATTCCATCTCATTACAGACACATTTGAAATATAGAACAACCTGTTTTAGATATGACTGACAGTAAATAAATTGGACATATCAGAACAACTTTAACTTTGGTCCAAGTTATTGTCTATATTTCAAATGTTTCTCTGCATTTAAATGGAATATTGAAAATGATAATATTGATTGTATTAGTTAAATCTAAGAAACATGATTTTTTAAAACAAAACAAGAAAAATAAACTACTAAATGTTTAACCCTGTATGACTATATTAATTTGCTTTAGCCTAATTCCTGAATAATCATAAAAGTGCGTAATACGCCATAATTTACTTTCAGTTTCACAGGCTTACATAACGTAGTCATATATTCTGAACTACTCACCGCTGCCTACTCTCCACATTGTGCCAAAAAGCGCAAATACTATTAACAAATACATTTTGAGCTGTTATTGTTAATGTTTTCTTAATAATTATCCACTTGTTTTGACGGGGCACGGTGTTGTCCTGTCCTCGTAATTCTTCCGTGTCTGACACAACTAGTAAAGTGTGAGAGAGAGAACAACACTGCTACGTCACTAGCAGAACAGCTCCCGGCGGAACCACCAAAGTAAAATGCTTCAAAATAAAAGTCACGTAGGGTAAGGTTGTGTAACAAACATCGTATAAATATTGCTTTAATCTAACGCAATGTTTAAAATACGATTTAAAATAGGCCTTGGTGTAGGCCAAAGCATCCTAATAATTTCCAGACGGGATTATAGGCCTAGTCTTATTATTAATTTCGACTATAACCACAACTCATTCACTCAAGGCATTCACCTACGTGAAAGTTATTTAACTTTAGGTAACTATCAAATTAGGCTACTGTACATGTTTTTTAAATCACGTAATACATATTGATAAGAAATTATTATACATCATCTTTTTTTGAATATTGTTTTCTATTGTGCTTGCTGGACAAAAACACATTCCGGTGTAAAGTAAAATATTAACAAACCAATATGGACGTTTTATTGGTACGTTATTAAAAAAAGAAGTAAAACAAAGTACGAATATTACAGTAAATAGCCCACTGGCAAAAAGTACATTAAATACACAAAAGTTGATGTATTATTTGACTGAATTGCGTTTGATTACATTTGGTTTAAAACAAAACAAACAGACTAGCCACTAGCCTATGTCACAAAGTCTAACTAAACCAGACTACAGACTTTATTTCACTAAATGTATCAGATACAGTACACTTACCGCATTTAATCGGCTGGTAAGAAAGCAATATTTGTAATAAAAGCAACCAGGTTGGACGAATCATGATGACAACCTAATAATGTATATTTTGTTTACCACTACATGAGAAAAAACTACACCATGGCCTTCACATGCGTACAGGAGTCAAATGTCTGGTAGACGACGTCTAGCCAATAAACGAGCGCACACGCTGTTGCTAGGTAGACTGTAAGATACCACGTTTGGTCGTTTTCCCTGCAACGGGACGATGAGCAGGTATGTTCAGGGGCTGAAATTGTTTCATTCAATCAACCCACAAGCAAGCAATCATTCAAACTAATTAACCGGACAGGACCTAACCCCCCCCCCCCCCCCCATACCCACCTACATTCTCCTGACTACTGGATCAATAATTGTATTGGATAATTATAAAATATATATAAATCATATGATAAAAACCAGAATAATTTAATTAATTTCACTAGTAGAAGGAATTTAAACAAAATAGGGTTTAAAGGCATATTGATGTTATAATTGTACAGTAGACTTTTTTTTTTTTAGTAAGGACATACATTTACACACTTTATTTAAATATGAGAATCATATTTAGGGTGATCCGTTTGCTTGAACAAAATATAAATAAATGTTTTGTGATATACGGTAGATAAGAGTAGGCTGTTTATACAGTAAGAGTACTGGGGTAAAATGTCCCCATTTAGTTTTATAATACAAAGTCATTTGACTAGACTGTTTATAATTTAATGACTCTCTAAATGTGTTAGCCTAAGCATACTACTTATGTAGGCTATATATCATAGTGATATTCAAATATTTGAAAGTACATATGTTAAGGGGGACTAGCTATTCCATATCTTCTGAAATATCCTTTTTTATGTGTTGTGTACCTATGCAAGTGAGTTTATATGTAGCTGTAGCCTATGTATTGAACATAGGCCTAATTTCACCACTTTATTTCCAGCTGCAAATCTTAATTAGCCCACAAGAAGTTGCGTTAGGCCTAGATTCACCACAGATCGTGTCTTTTAGACTTTTAGAATAATCGACTAAACTAAGAATGACAGCCACAAAAAGCCGACTTGCCATATAGCTTTTTATTATGTGCAGGTGGACTTTGGATTTTACACTGACTTAACATTTACAGAAATGTTATTGGACAATGGCAACTCAATATAATGTCTTCATATATTACAGGATCAGTCTTGTTGTTTGAGGTAATTTGATCTATTCCAGCAGTCCTGTGGGAAGATGTTGGTATACGGTTGACCTCAAATAGCATCTGGCAAACCATCCATTTGTTGTTGATTTTTGTTTGGTTAACATATTGTTCCTGTTGAAAAAATGTTTAAATCTGTAGTGAGACCGTTTATTTAAATGTTTGTTATAATTTTAGCTTTTTGTGTCTCGCATCACAAATATAGCTTTGTTATTTTTTAGCTTTTAGCTGTTTTGTCAAATGTTCAATAGGTAACTGGCATGGACTCACAGGGCATCATTTAGGCTCCGCCGGTCCACAAGAGACACACAAGCTTGGCTTTACACGGTGAAGCGTTGTTGCTTAGAGAACCAAGTTGCACTTGAGAGGTTCTAGTTTGTGAACCCCCTAAACGTGACACATGTAGGCTAAGCTTGACGCTCGGTGATGGCAGCCATGTTGTTGGATCTATAACTGTCGAGTTGCATAGAAGCGATGCTTCGTACAGTTTGCAACCTGCTGCCCGTTGTGTGGAGTGCTTCGCTGTGTAAAGCGGCCCGTGGCCTCACTTTCACCCCTGCTGACAGCTTCCTGTTGCAGTGAGCGTTGGTGGTGGCACCCCAAATAATACCCAGTCTGCCACCATACGCCCCGCCCCCTTTCCTCCCAACCACCCCCCTTCTCATTATCTGCTAAACCCTCCTCATTCAGTTCCATTCTTCCTCCCCCATCTCCTCCTCAGCGCTGCTCCTCGCCCCGCCGGCGGTGTGTCTCTTTCTTCCGAACCGGAACCCGAACCCCCCCTTCTCACGGCTGAAGGCCTGCAGGCCCCCGGCGATGGAGGTCAGCGCTTCGTTCCTCTTGCCGTCCTCCAGGTCTTCCCCCCCCTCTGGGTAGTGCAGGCCATCCGAGGCGTGGTGGCGGCCTGCCCCGGGGAAGGGGGAGAGCGGCGGCCGTGACAAAGGGTCCACCCACTGGGCCCTCGGCATCGCCTCCTCTTGCCCAGGAACCAGCCCCAGGTACGGCTGCCGCGGCTGGGGCTCCCCGGGCTGCTCGGCCCGGCCCCAGCCCCGGCCCTGGGGAACGTCCAGCACAGCCTGGAGCTGGAGGAGAGCTCTCTCCCAAGCGGGGCCGTCCAACCGGGGGAGGAGTCCTGGAGGGAGGCGGGCTGGGCGGGAGACCCCGGGGCCGGGGCAGAGCACGACCAGGGCGAGGAGGGCTGTGAGCGTGGGCTGTGAGGCACAGGTGTGGAATGACGGCCTCATCTAGAAAACAACAAGGAACGGCAAACATCAGACGCTAATTTGACCAATTTGTATTTGTTAACCTAATTAGACTATATTAACTTTGTATATTAACCTTATTTTATTAGCTTTAGTTTGTTACCCTCATGTACCCCACTTGTTCATTAAATTAACCTCGACCATTTGATTAGTCAAATAACTTAATGTTTCTGTTAATTAACATAATTTAATTAGCTTCTCTTTAAACAAACTTCAAAGTTCTTGAGCCACACAAACCATGAGCAACTAATGCTAATAGCAACCATAAAAACCCTCAAAAAATATATTAACATTTTGCATTTTATTTTTTACATTTCTGAAAAATAATCTTGCCCCCCCCCACCCCCCAAAAAAAAGACCAGTAGGTGGTCTTGAAGTAGAATCCCACTTTAAATTAACTTCATTAATTTTAGAAAATTAATGAAGACAAAACTATAATAACAAAGAAACATCTTTGTTACATCGTCAATATTCTCTTTCATATATTGCACATTTAAATGGACCACACACTTTCATAAACCTCTGGCTAGTTATAGCAAGTTATGCTGTTGGATAAAGAATCCACAGAGATCACATCATCTTACCTTGCAGGCTGAAGCAACTCCTGTCTGTTTGTTTGGGGAAGGGGGGGCAAGTTCTCTTTATACGGGGTCACAGAGTCCCGCCTGGTCTCCCGGAGATGTGCTAGTGACCAATGATCTGGCACTCCGGTGACGCACACTTAGAGAACCACCGTCTCCTCAGCATTCTTCCAGCTAGGAGACCAAGGTCTACTTCAGCCACAGAGTCAGAGGCCTGCAGTGTCCCAATTATCGCCGGCTGATTGGGCGGGCAACTCTTGAAGGCAAACGGCCAATTCATTAGGATCTTTGAGCAGGAAATATGTTCCGTAGAAATGAGGTTTGTGAGTGAGAGAGCGAGAGAGAGAGAGAGAGAGCGCATCACATCTTTGCGTGGGCCATCAAGGTTGCAGCGCCAAGTAAACCCGTATACCTCTGAAAGAATGCCATTGTGCTTCTCTGGTTTCACGGAATCTCCGCTGATCACAAAGTGCTAAGTTAGGAACAAGCCACAAACATTTAGGGCTAAATGGTGACTAAGCCAGATATGACACCAAATGTTACAATAGACACGACCACTTGCCACAGCATCTTATAACATGAACTGGTCTTAGCTACTGTTAGCAGCAAAGTGACAACATATTATCTACTCTGGAGATAAGGAAGGAGATACTGGAAGGAAAACATCAGTTTATTTACCATTCAAGCAAAAACAGGAACAATAATAAATAGTGTAGGGAGAATATGCAAACCATTGCGACACATTAGAGTGTTCTAAGCTAATATTGTATGTATCATACAGACATAAATGGACTAAAAGTTACTCTAAGATCAAATCAAGAATATGATAACAAAAATAATGTAGAAGCAAGAAGTTTTCTAAAGATTTTGTAAGTAAATCTAAGACATTTCCTTTGTACTCCATATTACATTGTGTAACCTGGGAAACCTTTGGCAACATCTATTTCATTATTGTATTTATTAAATTACCAAGATAGCCCTTGAATTAACCTACAAAATTAAATTGAGGTGAAATCTACCCTAGCCAACCTTCAGACTTATTAGAAATAAGATTCCTACACAAGGCTTATTGGCTTACAATCATTGACTATACCTTTAATGCAATGAACCACGTAATAAGCATAACAACCAACATACCATAAACAGCACAAACATGCACGCATTTAATTTTTGTCCAAACTACAGTGTTTTAACTAATCTCAACGTCAGGCGACGCGATTGTTGAGGCGACTACCAACGGGAGCAATTAAGCACGTTGTCGACTGACAGACTGACCGAAACATGTCGGGCGGGTGGGAAAGATACGAGAGGGTTACCTAGGCAACCAGAGCCTGGAATGTAAACAAGTGGCCATTGCTCAGCTACGAAGGGACGGGCGATAAGCGGTTTGCTTGCAGCGTGTCCAGGGCTGTAGGGCGTGGCGTGCATGTGGACCACGAAACATTTGCTTCGGTCTGAGATGAGATACTTAAAAACAAACTGTATATATTAGCAATGTTGTAATTACAAAGAATGTGACAAACTCCTGACTATATAACTGTGCTCCTCCCCCAAACACAGCATTGGAGAACCAGTGCATTATGGGATGCTAGCGCGTCTAACAGTAGTACGGTCCCAGAGCAGCGTCCGAGCCCTCCTCCCCTCCCCCCGCTCCTTCTACGGCCCCCTCAAAGTCCCCATACGCCATCAGAGGGGAGATGCACCCCGGTGCACCCTGGGAATCGTAGTCCGCCAGGAAGAAGGAGGAGGAGTCCCTCGGCCCGCCCGACTGGTCGTTGCCGACAGCGGCGGGCGGGCTCTGGGTCGGGGCGCAGAGCGGGCGGGTGAGCAGTGCCAACTGCAGCTGGTCTATAGTGCTGGTGAGGAAGGGCTGCGATTGGTCGGGGCGGTGGGCGTCGGTTGTCGGGGTCTCGGCTCTCTGGGGAGGGGCGGGCGAGCGGCTGTGGGGGTCGTCGGTGGAGAGGGAGCGGCGCAGCTTGGCCCTGGCGTTCTGGAACCACACCTGCATGTGTGTGTGTGTGTGGGGGCATGTATGCATGTTGACCATGTGTTTTTAAAAAATGAGAAAAAGAGGGGAAAAACAAAATGGCAGGTGAACAAAATCCACACGTCCAGTATAAAAACTGCAACATACAGGACAGTTTTTACTGACTGAGCCTATAAAAGGTATTATTAAAGGATCCATTCCATGAAAACCAAGTATTTCTAGTTTTGTTGTTTTTTCAGTTTTTGGCATTAGCAATGTTGATGTTAAACCTTGAAAACAATGCTGAAAATAAACCATATGTGGTTCAAAATCCATAAAACTATGTTCATACCGCGTTTGAGTAACCTGCTAATAGCAGTCGTAGCCTCACGTCAACACAGCTACGTGGAAGTCGGGGTGGGGTGGGCAGTGGCTTGTTAACTTTAAAGCAACTGTCACTGAAATCTGATTGTTTTTCGAGAGTCGTGGTTGTGATCATGCTATTCCACATAATTTGGTATTTTCACCTAAGCTTGTCAACTACATTGCATTGAGAAGTCAAGGAACTGTGTCAACAAGTGAAAAGGAGCATGCAATTACTCTTTAAACCTGCAGGCTACACAGAAAATATACATACATACATGAATATAACTACTGTATGTGATAATATTTGTGTATATGCATGTATTTCTCCTGAATATGTTCTGATAACTTAAGGGTATCAGTGGGAGGGGAAGTGGTTAGGCCTTGAGCGCAATCGTCTGTTTGTATGAATGTAAATTTTGTTTCACTTTGTATTGTAATTTTGTGTATGTTTAGGACCCTCTTGAAAACGAGATGGTTCATCTCAAGAGGTTTTTACAATATATTATTATGTCACCTTGTCTCAGCAAGGACTGAATACACGGCAGACAGTAATTAGTAAAAAGACAAACGATTCCTAGCAAACAGAGCAGGCGAGCAACATATCCATACATTTGCCGAGATCTGGAGGCTGAATCAGTTTCAGATTTCAAGAAGAGACTATTACAGGAAGGAGACAACAACAAACGCAAGCCTCTCTACCTTGATCAACAAACGCTGCAGTAAACAACACAGACGCAGTCTGCAGTGATGTCAGATATCATAAATCAGTGCAGTGGCTTTTCAGTGGGTTAAAAGATAGAGTTGCGTAGCTATGCCAACACTGAGCCTAGTATATTCACTCACTGTCTTTAATCCAGTAAACCTATGTGTCTGCCACGTTGAAATGCAAACAGTAACAGTTTACTTGTTTTGGGCTGCTGGAAAAAATGTATGTTCCAATGGCAGGTTTTTGTGTTTTTATATTGATATTGCTCTGCAAGAAAGCCCAATATCCTTTACTTAGACTTCTACAACTTCTCGCTGCAGATTTAAACTATGAGTCGCTAGAAAAAGTTGATAGAGAGTTGATAGTTCAGTCGCTCCCACACGCACGAGCGAAAATTGCCGCAGTGTAGTGTTTAAGCTTTAAGGCTTAAAGGATCCCAAATATAATGTGCAGATACAGAGAGCTTTAAGTTTACGCAGTCTATATCTATATAATGTCTCAGGTACTTCTTCCATAGTTCCATCCATAATCCTCTAGACAGTCTCTCTGGCTCCCTCTGCTGTCCACTGACCTGCAGGACGCGCTTGGGCAGGCCAGTCTTATGGGCCAGGCAGGTCCAGTCTTTACCGTCAGGGTTGTGCTTCTGGGCAAAGTACGACTCCAGGGCGCGCAGCTGCTCGCTGCGGAAGCACGTCCTGATTCGCTTGGTCCGCCGGCGAGACTGCCCCCCCGCGGGCCGCTCGTCCAGCCGCGGCTCGGGACTGCTGACGGAATCCTCCCCTTCACCTGTGTGTGTGTGTGTGTGTATAGCAGAAGGGGTGGGACGAGCTCAAAACAGACTTAGGTGTTAACTCGGGAAGGCCAGCGCCCACTGGTGGTGACATTCAGCAGGGCGTCAAGGAACGCATTTTAAGGGCTGATTCATAGTCTACACAAGCTACACAGACGCGGGTGTCAGTTGGTGCTGCGAGCCTTTTCAGATGAAACGGCAAAAATTAGGACAACACATTTTGCTATGCAAGAACGCATCCAACCCTCCTTGCACAGCTCGATGCGTTCGCATCTGCGTAGCTGGCGTAGACTATGAACCAGCCCTTAATGACTTTCGAAATGCAACAACAAATTCCCGGAGGAGCTAAACACAAATCTGCAGATATTAAAATGAACGTTTATGGCTTTGAATATAAGCTTAGAAATAAGGTGACAAAGACGCTTCTATACTGGCCAAAACATGTTTAAAAAGTCCCACGCAAAAAGCTACATATTACCGATATATTTGTTTTTTTTAAATGTATATATAAAAAAAGATATATAAAGAGACACACATTTTTTTGAAGGACGGAACACTCTCGCCTCACACAGTGATTTTGAGTTAAGACCATACCCCAACTTTCACCTTCCGTCAGATTCGCCTTGCTGTGAGGATCTTCAGAAAGCAGAGCACTTCCGTTGCCGTGGTAATGTGATTGACAGTAGACATGCGGGCCTTGCATGCAGTAGAGGTTCCCAGGCATTAGTTTGACGTCACACTCCTATAAGAGGTGACCGGGAGGGAAGGCAGGGGGGGGGGGGAGGGGGGGGGGGTACGTTTGGTTACAGCCTATGGTAAAGTTAGCGACATTTAAACATCTGAAGAATTATTAATTAATAAGGCTCCAATAGCATTTTGTATTATTTAAAACATTTTAATAAGTTGCTGCCTGTCACAAAATGTAGCCTTCGTGACTGAGATAGACATTTAGTAAAATATCATAAAACATTGCAGCTTTAGTATGAAATGTGCTTACGAGCAAGGTCTGACCTGGCAGGAAAAGCAATGTGGGTGAAAGATGAGCTCTCCAGCCCTCATCACCATGGTGGACGACGGGATTGGCTGAGAGCATCGGGCACATCGACCAATCCCAAACAGCCTGTACGACAAGGCGAAGGACAAATCACAGCTGATGTCATAGGAGTAACAACACTTCTATATTATAGTTCTATGGTCAAAAGAAAAGTATAATTGAAATCCTTCTAGTGACTCAAGTGTGTCTCTTGGCATAGTTGTAATGGCCGCACACATCCCGATTGACACATCATTCCCCTACAGTCTTGCCGACAGTAAGGACTAGATATGGACCACCTGCTAGACCAAGGTCTGCGGTCTGCTACCAAGCTAGCTAGCTATCTCAGGCATTGAGCGTGACAGTGAAAAGTAGACCATTAGAGATGTGATGTCACATAACTAGGAACTGATTGATTGATACATGCAAAATAATTATTTTAGCCATTTATATATTTATGGGTCATTTAAAAATGCCTTCTCCCTTTTTCATGGCGGTCCACTGATTGGGAACCACCATGCTGAATCAATCGACGAGCCCTCCTAACAGTTCTGCCGGAGAAAAAGGAGCAACACAAGAGGTTCCAACATACGGCACTTCCGCATTCAACTTTTGGAAGGCAGAGCAAGGGGAACTTATGCAGACTAGAACGGCCCAGCGGTCCATGCAAGTCAGTGAGGAGGTCCACGGATTTCACAAAAACATTTCCCATTATCTCTCTTTGGAACGGTAAATGGACTGCTTTATATAGCGCTTCTATATAAAGCGCTTTACATAATTTGCCTCACATTCACACACCGACGGTGATGTCAGCCATGCAAGGAGACACCTAACCACCGGAAGCAGTTAGGGTTGGGTGTCTTGCTCAAGGACACTTCGACATCTGGTGAGGAGTAAGCGGGGTTCGAACCAGCGAGTTCTTGATCACTTTTCACTTTGTTTGTTCCCATAGAGATACATTACGTCGCCCTATATTTGTCTGCTCCCATAGAGATGCATTACGTTGCTCTATACCTTTGTCTGCTCCCATAGAGATGCATTACGTCGCCCTATATTTGTCTGCTCCCATAGAGATGCATTACGTTGCTCTATACCTTTGTCTGTTTCCAAAGAGATGCATTACGTTGCCATATATTTGTCTGCTCCCCTAGAGATGCATTACGTCGCCCTATATTTGTCTGCTCCCATAGAGATGCATTACGTTGCTCTATACCTTTGTCTGTTT
>JAODLL010019508.1:13290-26415 GCA_026546735.1 Forbesichthys agassizii | reverse complement strand
TCGGCTGCGAACCGATCCAGTGAGTGCTGGAGGTCACAGACCGATGATGCCATCAGGACCACATCATCTGCAAAAAGAGCTGGATATATAATAATAATAATAATAATAATAATAATAATAATAATAATTATTATTATTTTTATTTATTTATTTATCACATTTTTATTTTTTATTTTGGGTAATTGAGAAACGAGATTGGATTTGTTATTTATTGCAACCTTGACGGCAGAATACATATTTATTAACTCTCTATTGAATAAAGTACAGTAGTTACATGATTTTCCATTTGAGTTTCTTGAATTTCTTAGCTGTGCTCATCCAACTTGAAAAACCATTATATTTTGAATTTGTGTTGAACACTCAAAACATTGTATTTCAAAATGTACATGGCTAGTTGAATGGAAAACATTTATAACACAACCGTTTAAAGCACAAACTGTAGCAAATGTGGTGCAAGAGATGGCAGATCAGATTAGTGCTTATTGAGAAAATATATTTTAAATCCTGTTTCAAGGCATTATGCAATATGATAATGGATTAAATGTTGGGATTGGGACCGGACAGATATAGATTCATAGACTCTATGACTCAGAGACAGACTCACGGCTGGACAGACACATATCTGTTTCCCATCTCGCATCATACGACTTTTCCATCCGCTCACATTGATTTGTGTTCTGTTCTGTGATTGGCTGCTGCAGGGTTTTAGGTTTACTCAACTCCCCGACATGGGCATTGGTCCGCCCCCCCCTCTGATCCCCTCACGCCCTGGACCACCCCCTGGAACCTCGATACGACGGTATGACACACACACACACGTACATATATATATATATATATATTTTTTTTTTTTTTCATAAACAAAACACACATAGTCATTACGGTAGTAATGCAAATGCACCAGGCACTGCCTGCTACAGGTCACCTTAACAATTTACTGTCTACCGAAGAGTATGTTCTGTTTATGACTAGTTGGCGTTAACTTGTTTAGCGACATTGGTTTCAGCAGAACTACATTTAGCTAAGGGACATAATGGATGCACTGCATTTGAAGGAAAGTCTTCTGGACCACATCAAGGCTAAACCTGTCTCGGTGCGGGAACTAATCACTGACTGACATGCGTATGAAAAATAAACAATTTGGTCTAACAGTATAGGGCACATGTGCACATAGAACAGCAATAGTTAATTAACTGATAGCGGACAATTTCTTCCTACCTCTCTATCTGTCTGCTATTACTGTGGAGGCAAGGCCCACGTTCTTGCTGTGCATCATTTGAACAGAGTAGCTCCTTCATTTAAATGCGGTTGCTGTGTGAGCTTTGTTGCTGGGCACTTTAGGACTGCAGGACTGGTTGCTTCACGGACATATGGAGCATGTTTGCCATCTACTGGTGAAAGAGGATGGAGCATATTGGTTAAGGTCCATGCTGTGGCTGCCTTACCCCAGATATACTGTATTCCTTCCACAAGTCCACATGCTGACGTTTGGCATAAAATAATGCCTCACCGTGGTGTTACAGGAACATTTTTATTATCCAATCAAATTTCAGTCAGGACCAATATAGCCAAAATAACTATTGTATTTGCATAATTTACATTTAGAGGTATGGCTCTGTTCTGGGAGCTCCCTGCCCTTCCATGAGCATACACACATTCCATGCATGTACATGGAAAGCCCATGGCAGGGAGAGCAGCAGAAAGACCCCCGACAGGGTACAGAGCAGGCATAAATGACAACACCATGACATTGAGTAATCAAACACAGCATTAAAGGAGGAGGTTGGAGAGGTGGGATGCCAAAAAGCTTGCACAGGAAGTGCCAAGAATGTGTGCAGGCTAAGGACGCTTAAATAAGCGCCCTGACTAGCTTGGCCAATAGAATGCTTTGCCGTGATCAGCTGAGCAGTCTGGTCACTGAGATCAGCTGGGCAGTGAGCTGATTGAGATTAAGCGTGACTTGGTGTGACTTCATGTCCTGCCTGAACTATCGCTATGCTTGATATATATACTTACTGTATATAGTAAATACTCGTAGTACATATTACAAATTCCATTCTGTGTTCAAATATGGATTTTTCTTTCAATTAAAATTGCAGCGTGTGGAGTTAAGGAAGTTATAAGGTTCAGAAAGTTCACTGTTCCTTTAAAGGTACAAACAGCAATTGTAAGACAATAAACTACAGTGAATGTATTGTATTGGAGAATATCTACTACAGTAGCTGCCCGTGTTTTGTGTGTGCTGATAATAAAATCTGGTGTTTCTACACAGCTTTCGCTCTGTAAAGAGAGACACAAACAAAGTGGCACAGCCCACACCACACGACAATGCTCTTGCCGTGGAAATGTGTTTCCACTCTGTGGGGCGGATCTTCTGATGAAGGACTTATCAACCCTTCTTCAGAATGACTGAATGTACCTTTAATGAAGACAACGTGTATGTGAATATATCACACTGACCACAAATGACTGCATATGCTCCATCCCCCAACTCTTCATAGCTCCACTCCTGATGTGAGTCTCAAACCTCGCATCATAGAGGCCACAGAACTGCAGGGACAGCAACCCAATGGCGTCCCCTACCTGCCACTGTCCAGAGCGCCGTTCCCTGCTGTCACTGTTGACCAATCGATCAGCACCTATTCAGGTACGATGCGACAGTCTGAGTCAAAGTCAAGTCGTCGGTTTTGTTTAGCAGAATGGATCATGCATGCCCTTAAATACTTAACCTGACACGACCAGATATCTGTGTCTCTTAGACACATCCATCTGGGGAGCCGTCCATTGAAACGCATTCAAGAGGGCAGGCGCTTTCAAACAAATACCTTGCATGTGATTGGATGAACCTGTGAACCAGCGAGTCTGTTGTTCTCCACTCTTGCAGTAGAAAAGTCATAAGAGTGAAAACATATGTTCCATTGAGAAAAGCATTTTCTCGTCTAATAAATTCTAATGAAACCGATGCTATATTGTATTATCTCTAGGCATTTTCGGCTAAGTTGCTTTAAAGTCACACCTTAACCACACCCGTAGGTAAACTGTGACGCTGATTGGCAACACACAAGGTTTACCGGCCTGAATCACCTTGATTTCCAAGCTCTCCAGACTGATTCTCGTGGCGAGGTGAAACTGAAAGACCGAGACCATCCTGATCTCGCGAGCTTCAGTTGGACTTGGAGAACTTGACATTCTTGCGACTGAGACAGAGTAACAATGGATCTTACCAGTCAGCGTTGTACTGATAGCTGTGGGCGTGGTTCGGGTGTGATTAAAACTACTTGAAAACAACTTGGGAAAAAAACAATAACAGACAGATGGTTCATCCAACTGCCAAGTGTTTTTTGATAGTGCCTGCCCCGTCGATGGACGGCCTTCTATATGGACTTAACAATCCATCTGGCATGACACGTTACTTAAATACCCCAAACATTGTATATCCAAGATAGAAAACACCAGTGCACATGTCCCAAAATAATCCCACAGAGAGTACAATAAATGTAACTTATTGCTGTCCAGGCACACATGCGGTTTGCCTTCTTCAATCAGTTGTGTTTAGTGGGAACACCAAAGCAAAAAAAAACAAACTCTGGAGACCACACAAAGTTGTTATTGATTACTGCATACAACAAGGAAGCGTTTAACTCAGATGTTCTAACCAAAAGACAGCGTGACATTTGTTTACAATGTCTGGTTCGCGTGACAAAGTCCTGAGTGTGTGTGCGACTACTAACCGAACCAAACGAACAACTTCCCCACTGAACCATGACAAATCTGCATTCAGGTGTGAATGTGCCATAAATCTGCCGGCATGCTTTTCCGTGGCTGGACGGCTCTGTGTGTCTCTCGCAGGAAACCCGATCACGGCGGTCTACGCCATATCAGCCAATCGCCCCGGTTACTCGGACTACTTTGTTATGTCCCCGCCCTCCTCATACCGTAGTCCTTCCTGGATGTCCTACCCCCCCGAGCCTGAAGACCTTCCCCGGCAGTGGAGCGACACACCGGTGAGACACGCACACGCGCACGCTAACACAGACCCAGCAGATTGCTGTCATAGTGCCGTGCTGCTATACTGTGCACACAAAAGGCTCCGACGGTTCACCGGTGGTTGCTGCTGCATTCCGCCTACATACAATTCCAGTTTTGTCTGATACACCCCTCCTCTCTCTCCAGAACTCACGTCACCTGGAAACCATCTGCTAAGAAGGACTAGAGAAACAATCCCGTCAGGCGTCATGGTGGGTCAACTGACGTCCACCCTGCATTCACACCGACATAACGATGGCTTCAGTCATGACTGCCATGTCCTCAAAGAGCACATATTCTGAATGACTGTAGTGTGCAGTCATTTGGTTGAAGCGTTAAGTTATTAAACTACACACAATATTTATCTTTGCTCTTCTTCTAAATGTTTGCCTCTGCTTTAATACAGCCCTGTGAATAACCATAGCAACAAGCCGATAAAAGGAAAGAATGTTCAGGCGTACAGTATGTGCCGTTTAAATGTGCGACCCCAGCAGTGAATTATTATTAGCTCATTAGCATTGATGTAAACGGGCGCACTTTTACAGTATAAGTGCCAATATCAGATGCTGAGTACTTGCAGTACTGTATTCTGTAGTGAGGCCGAGTCGATTTGTACCGTGGTACGGTTGTTAAACTCCTATTACAATGGCACTGAGGTCACATGCGTTTATCACAGCAGCCAGGCGATAAGAAGTCTTGTTTGTTTTCTTCCAGGTGACCTCCAGGGGCCTCCGTCTTACTGAAAACATAAGATGATGTGATCTACTTGCAGTATATTCCACCTAGGCTTTCATCATACTTCCCCCCCCTTCCCAACTTCTGATGACTCGGCCTTAGTGGACACACTTTTCCCTTTATCTCTTTCTGCTCCGCTCGAGACCCTCGTGATCTCCTGGTCCAAGTTGAAACTCTATACAGCCCGCTCCATAGCAACACGAATACTCAGCCATACCTCTAATGATCTCGCTCTCTCTGTCTCTCTCCAAGCCCCCTCTCTCTCTCTCTTTCTCTCTCTGTCTCTCTCTCTCGCTCTATCTATCTCTCTCTCTTTCTATCTCCTAGCCCCCCCTCTCTCTCTCTCTCTCTCGTCTCTGCTCCTTGACCTGCACCTTTCTTCTTGTGGCGTCTAGTGCAGCTTGAGGTCTGTCCTCTGTCCCACTGCTGAACTGACCAGCGCGATGCCGCTGTGTGTACGCCGAGAGGAGAGCGTTTGCGGAACAGAGCATTGGGGCGGCTGTTGCTAAGATATTGTGGACTCCATTTCTTGCCGTACATCAGCTGCCATGTGGCCAGCGGTGGATGGAGGGCCAAGACTGTTGTTGATGTTATGCCTCCGCCATGGTGGAGATATAGTCTGGTCCGCTGGTGTCAACTGGACTGGACTGGATTAGACCAGACTGGATTAGGCTAGATCAGACTGGACTGGATTAGACCAGACTAAATTGGACTAGACCAGAGTGAACTAGACCAGACTGGATTGGACGGTCCGTCACAAGGCCCAAAAAGCTGGACTGATACAAAACTGTGCTTTTTTAAAAATTAATATTATTATTAATCCAAATTATGTAAATTTTACAGCTGGTTCATACCATATGTGTAATTTAAACTCAAATTAGGAAAAGATCTGAAAATTATAAAAGAAAAAAAACAAGCTCTAAATCTTGTCTTGAGGTTCTCAGTTATAGTTTCTAGATGTGTGTGTGCTTTGTCTTTCATTTTTGTGCATTGATTCTTTTCAATGATTACTGTACAAAACATATGTAGTGAGTGTAACTTATCCACTCACCTTATTTCAAGGCAAAAGAAAAATAATTGCAGAGAAATTGGCGGCTTTGATGTGTGTGGTTATGATTATAAGAGCAGCATTTCTGTAATTTAAAGCGGTTAATTGTTACCCTTTTTACTGAAAAACATGACAGCGTTATTATTCAACGTTGCTCATTCTGTTCTGTCGATGTCAGTCATCTGATGATGGTTTTAGTCTCTTACCCGCTAAGCACACCTGGGTCAATACAGCTCTTTGAAATTACTTTTCAACACATTAAAATAATTCTGTCTTTAACTGGGTTTTCTCAAATCTCTGGAGAGTTTCACACTGATGCTCCAGGGAATCAAAATGTGTGAACCAGCGTGGAAGATTGGTATAGCCATGGTATTAATGTTCTTGATGGAACTTTAAGATCCCAAGTAATTTTGGAGAGAGCTTTTCGTCTTACTAACTTAAAGGTATGTTTCACTTGGTGTAACACATTTTTTTTAACATGTACTGACTTGATTAGCCAACGTACTGTGAGTACATTGATTTTGAATATGATACCTTTCAGTATTTTACAGAGCTTAAAAGAAAATCTTACATTTATGTGATTTCAAGTTATTTCAATTATTGTTTGACTTGGGTGTGTTAAAGCTAAGTGAATCAATTAAGTATTCTTTAAAAAAAATGTTTTACTTGAAAGGTGTCTAGAGTACTGTATTCAAATGTACAAGGAGGATATTTTACTTTTGGTTATTTTGGTCTTGATGATGGGATTACTGGGTCAATCTGTCACTGGACAGTTGAAGAAAATGTCAGGGCCTGAGCTGGCCCGTACATGAAACAGTTAGATGTATTACTGTATATATCAGATGATATATTGAAGAGATATATGCAAGTAGTGTGGGAACAATGCTTTGCTTGACGGTGCGCTAAAGCCAATCTGTTTATTATTTTAGTGGTTGCTTGGTTTCACTGCTTTTTTGGTGAAAATATGAGCTGACTGTTTATGTTCTGAGGGGTGCCAGCACTTCAGCATTTTGCATAAATCACAAGTACCATTCTCACTCACAGATACCATATATTAAGATTATAGCAGGTGGACCAGTGTGTGTAACATGCAAGGAATTAATAGTTGGATTGAAGCTCTTTGATTACATTTTGGAACAAGGTCAGTTTAGCCATAAAAACCGAAATAATGCAATATTTTGAAACAGAGAATGTCAAGTCAAAAAAACTTCAATAATAACAAATAATTTTGCCTCAGTTTTAAAAAAAAACTGTAAAATATATAAGCACACTGTATTATGTAAGGCTCCTCAGCACTTGGAATAAAAGGGGATAATAGCCATATCTATTTCACTATAGGTGATAATAATGCAGGGGGGGGGGGGTATGCACTGTTAGCAAGGATTTGGCCAGATTTTTTTTAATTTCACATGTCAAAAATGTCAAAGAAAGCCAAACGGGAAAAATGGACATATTATATCTTAAGTGTTACTGCCGCACGGTAAGTGAGTCTAGTGTGTTGCCATGTAGAAGTGATTACTTAAATGAGCACTTTTGTAACCATCCCAAACCTGAAGATAAGATCATAATCGGTTGAGGAATTGCAACTCGTGCAATAGCTGAAGTGTATATTTAGTATACAGACAGAACCCTTTTCAGTCCACAGTAGATATTGCATAATTGAGCTTTCCCAAGCCCCGCCCCTTTCACTTGTCTTACCTAGTTACTGTAACTAGGTAGGACAAAACACCATAGAAAGCTATTACAGGAAAACAGACAGTTGATGGAAGGTTCCATCAGATTAAAAAAATGCTCAACTGTTATTGGAGGACAAGAAAAAGGGGGTGGGGCTTGGAAAAGGTAAATTGTGTTTAAAGCAGTAATACCCAGGTGTCCTCAGGCACATAGGGTGACAAGCCACTTATCAGTTATCTGTTTTTATATATTTTTCTACAATTCAAATTTAAACATATTTTGGAGCTTTACATGTATGACTTCAACATTGTTTGCTGTGCATACAAATACAAAATGTGTAATGTACAATATATTAAAGAATATTATAAATATGTAAAAAAAAAAAAAGAAAAGAAAATGGACAACTTGTTCTCAGCTCCAATGGCTCAGACATGTGCGCTGTCTAAACCCTCTGATTAAAGCAGACCGGTATGTTGTGTAGCTTGCTGTATTTCCGATATGGTTTTTCAAGGACATGATATTCATTGTATTCCTTTGGACTGGTTTATTTTTTTGTTTTTTTCTCTCTTTTTTTTTTTATTTTTTACAATTAATGTGTTGAAATGTCACCACCCATCATCATGTTTAAAACAGCAAGTGGGTATCAACAACAACAACAGCAATGGATTTCACAGGCATAACGACACATAAAGTCATTCAGTATTTTAATTTGCTTGTGTTTAAGTCCACTGGTTAGTGTGTGGTGTGTGACTGATATGAATCGACATACAGTATTTAAAGCAGCATTGCAAAAAGAGTTTGTCTCATACAGAACTTGTGTGCTTTAAAGATGGGACACAGGCGAGATGCTTTTATTGAAGACGGACTAATGGCTGGACTGTCGGTATGTTTTCTTTCTCCTGTTTGAGCCATGTCATGGCAACGCTATGATGTCATGAAAATGTCACTCTGGCATCGGCTGAGGGCGCAGTAATGACAGCAATGAATTCTGTTGGATGTAGTTATGCAGTAAAAAGAAACCTCTTTGGTGAATTTAAACAATAAACATAAAAGTACAGAATAATTATGTAATCTTCCTCTTCATTTTGCTCTACTATGTTCATTTGATTAGTTCTGTACATGTAGCTGTGTGTGAGTATGCATGAATAGTGTTTGAAGCATACATGTACATTTGTGTTAAAATCACAAAGAATCAAAATACTTTTTATATTGCAACAAGTTCTGTGCTTGATTGTTTTTAATCACATACTGCCTAATGATTTTGTAATTTTATCAAATTCCCACCAGAGAGCAGCAAACACACATCTTTCACCATTATGTCATTAAGAAGATTAAGAAGGTTTTATTCCAATTTCCAGCGACAATTACGTTACAATTACAGTACAAGTACATTTGTCGATGGTAGCTGGCACAACCCAAGTAACAACATTTTTTTTTTTGTGAAATAATTTGTAAAATCCCATCTTCTTGCTACTCACTAGCATTAAGAGATTATTAACATTGATCATAACCTGCAAATGATCATCAATCGCCATTGGGAATAGAAAATTCAAAAGATTTACTCTGTAATGTCTACTTTTCTCATGTGAATGGCGAGATCTTAACGCTGGCTTGTGGATTAATAAAGGGCAGAGGACCAGTGCGGATATAGTGATAATGGATGTCACAGGTGTTGTTGAGGCCTTGAAGGACGCTGCCTGCAGCTAATGCTGAGCAGCTTGTCTTTTGTGCTGGCTCAGGTGCTATGTGTTGGCCATGGTCTTCATCCTGTCCGGCTACGCTTGACTTCTCTCCTCTGTTAATCCCCACACTCTCCTCTGGGCTGATGTTGCTGTACTCAGCTAAAACCTTCCTCTTTGAGTGTGTGTGTGTGTGTGTGTGTGTGTGTGTGTTACACATTGCTGCCTCAGCTCCCTGCTCTCAAACACGTGTGTGTGTGTGTGTGTGTGTGTGTGCATGCGTGTGCGTGCATGTGCGTGCGAAAAATGCAGAAAATAGTATACTTAGTCTGTAAATCAATTATAGTTAGCCTATCAACATCCATCCATCTTCATCCGCTTATCCATAGTCGGATCACGGGGGCAGCAGCTTCAGCAGGGGACCCCAAACTTCTCTTCCCGAGCCACATTATCCAGCTCTGACTGGGGGATCCCAAAATTCCCAGGCCAATGTAAAGATATAATCTCTCCACCTAGTCCTCCTGGGTCATCCCAGAGGCCTCCTCCCAGCTGTACATGTCTGAAACACCTCCCTATGGAGGCGCCCAGGGGGCATCCTTACTAGATACCCATACCACCTCAACTTGCTCGTTTCGATGCAAAGGAGCAGCGACTCTATGTTGAGTTCCTCACAGATGGCCGAGCATCTCACCCTATCTCTAAGGAAGACGCCCGCCACCCTCCTGAGAAAACCCCTTTTGGCCGATTATACCCGTGATCTCGTTCTTTCGGGCATTGCCCACCATAGGTGAGGGTAGGAACAAAAATTGCCTGGAAGATTGTGAGCTTTGCCTTCCGGCTCAGCTCTATTTTCGAAGGTGCTGGTAAAGAGATTGTAATACCGCTCCCACTGCTCCGATTCTCAGGCAATGTCACCTCACTCGGGAACAAGACCCTGAGGTACTTGAACTCCTTCACTGGGGGTAAGGACTCATTCCTTACTTGGAATAGGCACTTTATTCTACTTTGGAGTTGTCCAGGGTGTGAGGTGCATCTGAGCGCTGCTATGCTGGAGTTTACCAACATAGAGGTAAACTGCGCCTATGGGTTGTAGGGGGAAAACTCTGACTGTTGTCTGTGCATATACACCAAACAGCAGTACTGAGTATTTGGCCTTCCTGGAGATCCTGAATGGAGTCCTGTATGGGACTCCAGTAGGGGACTCCATAGTTCTACTGGGAGACTTCAACTCGCACGTGGGCAATGATGGCGACACCTGGCGGTGTGATTGGGAGGAACAGCCTCCCTGATCTAAACAAGTGGGCTATTGTTACACTTCTGTGCTAGTCATGGACGGTCTATAGCAAACACCTTGTTCAAACATAAGGATGCTCATAAGTGTACGGTTCAGTGACCTGGGTATCTCATCACTGCTGTTTGAACATGATGTGGTCCTGATTGCCTCATCGGTCTGTGACCTCCAGCACTCACTGGATCGGTTTGCAGCTGAGTGTGAAGCGGCTGGCATGGTTCTCATCAGGAAATGGAGTGCCTATCAACATTACTATTATGACTAAATGAGAATTCATTCATGTTTATTCATTCACAGGGGGAGTGAGGGCATTCCCCAGGAAAAAGATTATTTTGAGATGAAGCACTTATTAGTTGGCAATTTCTGGTGACCTGAAAACAGAATATACCAAATACTAGCCTATACCCAACTACTGTACACGATCTCAGTTATATATGATGATTGTCAAAGCCACAGGGAGCCACTGTAGAGGGACTCTTGAGCAGGTTGCAGACCCCTGCTCTAGACAAACCTGTGGGAGTGAAATTAGTTGTATCAAATATTCTTGTGCAAACTTCCATTTTAAATTTGAAAGTAGTCCTAGAAATAATCATTTCATTTTGAAATGATAAAATACCTGATAAAAGTAATCTGATTCCACAATTTTAGCTGGCAACTGTAATGGATTACAGTTACTCTTTATTTGTAATCAGTTATTACATGTAATAAGTTACCTCCGACTCTGTTGGACACACACACACACACACACACACACACATGCACATTTCTCAATGGATAGTCATGCTGTGAGGGAAATTATTAGACGTTTGATAGGAAATTGGACCATTAGTCGGCACTAAAGGAGGCAAGAACACAGGAGCTGTGTCAAGCCCAGGATTAATTTCCCCCTAGCTGAGCTTCAACACTTATCGCTAACCAATGGACCCTGTTCTCCCTGCTGCAGTGATTATCTTCTGTTCGCGACACAGCGGCATACGAGAGAAAGGGTTTGGACGCGCAGCGACAAGCAGTGCGAAGAAGGAACAAAAATAGAGCGAGAGAGGCGGCTGTTTAGTCAGTGCAAATTAGACTATGATGACAGGGTCTCCCGGGAGATAATCATTATGGAAGTATTATCTGTTAATATGAAAAGACACTGTAATTACATGTCTATGTCAAATCTCAGATGCCGCGGGAGAAGCGAGGAGAGGCAACGCAAGTGCAGCTGTTTATTCTCATCGGTAGATGGCACTGTGTCATTAGTAAAACCTCAAATGCAACCGTTACTGTGCTTGGCACAGTTCTCAACACACACCAGGTATACGGGATCTGGCAAAAAGCTAGTACGGTACGGAATCCTTAAATATAAAGTCACTTTATGAAATGTAAGAGTTGTAGTACTCTAAAGGTACAGGGACCTTCACATTTTTCTATTCATATATACTGTATATTTATTTGTATTATAATTCTTTAAAAACTAATAGTTAAGATGTCCCAATTGATTTGACGACTGTAGATAGTTTGGTTGCAGTTATTTAGGTGCAGAACATCAACAACACTGAAGAGACGAACCATGGAGGTTTCTATCCATAGAGAGTCAAAATATTTGTATTCTTCACACACACACACACACACACATTAAATATATTGGACATACTGTACAGTATTATATATACACTTTTATTTATTGCATTAAAAAAAAAAGTAAGTTAATAATCACAAAATCGCATGTGTATTGTGTGTGTGTGCATGTGTGTGCATGTGTGTGTGGTGTGTGTGTGCATGTGTGTGTGGTGTGTGTGTTTAGGCTATAATGGCTGAAAGAAACAAACAAATAGGGGCTTGAATTAGAGGAGGAAACAATACCCTATAATTACAGTATGGGGGGGGGTAATGGATCCTTGGACAGCCCCATCTAAACTGTGTGAACGCTCTCCCCCTTTTTCACCTTCATTTTCTTCTGGCCTTGTTCTCTGCTTCTCTCGCTGCTGCCTTCGAGGCTGATGACTTGTCTCTCTCTCTCTCTCTCTCTCTCTCTCTCGCTCTCTCTCTCTCTCTCTATCTATCTGGCCATCCACTAACTAATCTATCTAACATCATAGCTGGCTAGAGTTAGCCATATAGCGCTAATCCAATCATCAAGGACCAATCAAGGAACACTAATTACCTCATACAGAAACATGTTTTAAGCGCCTACATCATGCGTTATTAATGTAAACCAACCCCAGTGCCCCTTGTGTGAGTTGCCATCGAAAGTTGTTTAATTATTAGTTATTATTAGTTAGAGTGTAAATGTTGGGAAAGTTTCTGCTAGGCTGTAGTAATTACCCAAGGACTGTGTGCAGGATGGCCATTCAGGTTCAAATAGGTGACTTAATTACTTGCTTCATTGCTTGTTTCATCACTTACAGGGAGTGAGAAAGTAGATATTGCATAGCTTGCTGCTCAGTCACTTGTTTAGAGCTAAACAAACAAGCTAGCAACATCAGCAACTCTATTTGATCAACAAAAAAAAAAAAGATTTGAGTGGGCTTCAGTCCAGTCTGTACAGCACTAAATCAAAACAAGAGGTAAGCAGAACCAAAGCATTTAAAGTAAGTTTACCGTAAAGGCAGGGTCAGTCATTCTTGCTAACTTTGAGTTCAAATCAAAACTGTATCGCTTTGCGGCCCTCCGCGGCGACGCCTCACACA
>JAODLL010019508.1:2443-13190 GCA_026546735.1 Forbesichthys agassizii | reverse complement strand
GTCAGTCATTCTTGCTAACTTTGAGTTCAAATCAAAACTGTATCGCTTTGCGGCCCTCCGCGGCGACGCCTCACACATAGAAATGCATTGTGACGCAAAGCGTAATGCTACGGCTTTGTTGATACGAGCGGTGTTCGCCATTTTGTTTATGTTACTATTTACGGAGCTCAGAGAATAGTAAGATTGCGAAATGCCAGGAGATATTTGTTGAATTTGACAAAAAGTTTATTATCTTACATTTTGCAATAGCTGACTATGCCTTTATCTAACTTATCTTAAATAAAATAACTGAAATAGACTACTGTAGCCTTCGAGAAGGAAGATGGTCCTCATTGGTTCTGTTTCAGGCTAGTGCTTGGATTAAACAAAATCCTTCATCCTCTCACCTGCTTTATCAAATAGATTAATCGCTCTATATTCACTTCTGATACATCCTAGCAAAGAAATACATCTCCGCAGATTCCTTCCTGCTTGCTTTTGGCTTTATAGTTCTGACTGTGCTAAATACATTGGATAGCTTTTCCTCAAGTTTATGAGCATAAATCCCGTCCCACAAACTACACAAAGAAACAAGGAAAACATTGCAATAAAAAGAAAAATGTCACAATATAAAAAGTTGTATTGTTGTGTACAGTTGTGTTGAGTTTCAGGCACGTCTTCCCTTTATCATTTGTGTTTAACATGCAAGGGAGTCCTGGTTTTAGGGATTAAGTTACATTTTAAAACTTGCATCAAAATGCCTTGTGATTTTAAACTGTCTAAACACTGTTCTGGAGGTTACCAGAACAGTGTTCTATATTCTCTTGTATGTTAAAGATGATTATTTTATAAAAACACAATTAATTATATTTAGTTGTGTTTATTTCAGTGTATATTTCAGAAATGTACACTGTTGTGCGATGTCACTGTTGGTTCAAACATCTGACCACATGAACTACATCATCACAACTACTGCACTGGGGGGATTAGGAGAAAGAAAGACATGGAATGATCAAAAAGAAGCATCGGTGGAGTGAACAGAAGGACATTGAATCGACCATTGCGTGTAATTTTCATCTCTCAGCACATTTTCCAATTGGGGCAGTGTGGATGTTACCATCACATTATCTCGTCATCGACTAGTGATGCCTGACTCAATTATGAAATGCCCTGCCTTTCTCTGTCTCTTTGTCTCTCTCTCTTGGCTAACACACTTCGATGGCGATGACATTCAGCTTGTTATTTACATACTGTACAGTTAGCAGTTAGCTCATAGTGGGCTGTGTGTGTATATGTTGTGTATTTTGTAGTTTATATTCAGGTTTTGATGACAAAACCTAACAAAATTGTGGAGCTCTTTTATTGTAATAGCTACTGCAGAAAATGGTGGGTGGGACTCATCTCTTGATGGATAGCCAATTAGCTGTTCATTTGTATTTAATGAAAGAAAACCTGTAATAATAAAGGCATTACAGGCATGAACTGTCTGAAGCCTTTGTTGCTGCTATTCACCTTAGTAATGTATTATTAATTTGTTCATTTGCCTTCTGATTTAGTTTTGGTAACAGGAAGATTTGCACGTCACACACACGCACACAAAAGCAGCCGTGGCAGACACACACATACGCACACACCTACCCAGTGCTGTGAATAGCTATTTTTAATAGTATTTATTTCAAGGGCAGAGTACCATAATTTTCTTCTAAAAACTAAAAGCAGAAAAACAAACAAATGCAGATGGAACCTTGTGGAAAGCATGAGGTTCCATAGAACCATCTTAGATTATATGAAAACCTAAATTACTTGAATTCATCTCAGTACTCAAGTCTTCATGAAGTTGTTCACCCTGGCCATTTCAAGTTAAGGATGCTACAGTGTTTGTCTGGGTGAAGCACTACTGTATGTAAACAATACAGTAATTAAACATTTAAATAAATTACACAGTGCACCATATCAGAAAATACATTTTAAGTGTTTATGTTTTAATATGTATAATGTAGTCAGTAGTCAGTAGTCAGTCCTATCAATAGATCATTATCTCACAGGAGTCACTCAAAACCGTGATGTCCACAGTCCACACTGGCATTCATTCATTTGGAAACGTTGTTTATACCACCACCGTCCACATCATTATTTTCATAATATGTTCATAAAGGATCTGCAGCCACATTAAGGATAATCTCATGAAGGATTTAGAGCATGGCGTGTGGCCAATAGAAATGTGCATTAATACTATTACGTTAATACCAATGTAATGGCACTGGATATGTTGACATAACATAATTGTTGTTTCTATAATACATAGTTTCCAAAAATTGCTTAGAAAATACAAATGAACACAAAATGTGTGTTTCATTCATTCAGACTTTTTTATTTTTTTAAAAAGGAGTGATTTTCCAAACCCGATTTCTGGCAACGCAGTAATAGTATTTGAAGTGTTAAATAATACTGTAGTGTTGACGTAGGGATGTGTATATATGTATGTAGAATAGAATAGAATAGAATAGAATGTATTAATGTTATTTTCTTTGGTAAAACATATTTTTGTTAGTGCTTACCATAAGTAATTAAGTCTTTACACCACAATTTATCACATTTAAATAATTAACCATAACACATCTTTGCACTTTCATGCAAATAATACTACTATTATGATTGTCTGTAACTTGTACCCATTAACCTTAAAATTGCGGCCCTGAATATATGACTAATTACTATATTATCTGTATTGTTTAGGCCTACTAAAACACATTTGTACTGTACATATTATGAACATGTAAAAAAAAAACACATCTGGAATGCTGGGAAGTGGGTTAGAACCCAAGCGCATGACAGCTCAAACAGGATTCACAGTTACTGACAGGCACGCACATGTACCACATACAACTGTGACGCACAAGGACATGATGAACACATGAAGACGAGCAGACACAGGACTAACATGAACTGGGGACATTACACGGGGGAAACATGACAGGGAGCATGAGAGAGGGAATAGACCGTGACAAAATCATTACTGACATCAGGACATGTATTTTGATGCTATGTCCTTCCTATCTACAGTACAGTGTGTAAGGCTGTAATGTTCGTATAAACAGGCACCTCTTATTAATCCATTTGTTTTGATCCAATGCATTTTAATTTCACATCCACAAATGCAGAGCATTTTCTTGCTTGCATGTGCACACTAGTGTTTGATAGTGAAGTGTTCTGTTTGCATTGTGTACAGTAGCCTCATCAGAATATATGTGCTGTCAGTTAGAAGGTTGTCTCCAACAGACTCATAGTTACATACTGTAAATATGGAGGCAGCGATTGTGTGCTAATACACAAATTAACAGTCCACTATCTGTTCATTGTGTGTGCATGCTGGTTTGAAATAAATCCAGATGGTTAATTGCTGCAGTTTATAAAAAAATAAACACCCATAAAAGATTACACAAATTGCATAGATTTTAGTTAGTTCAATATACCTCATAATGACGTAGACATTTTGTGACGACTTTATTATAACCCTAACTCAGCAAAATGATGGCTGGGCATTTGGCTTTTGCAAAAGTTTGATGTAAACAACACATATGCTAAGAATAAGCAGGATAGTGTGTTCTGTAAAATATTTAAAAAATATATGATTTTAGAAATACAGAATTGTGCAGGTCCATATAGCCCACTCAATTAACTATACTGTTAATGTATTGTACAGTCACTACAGTTATAAAAAAATCCATATTCTAGTAATTTGTTCTATTCAGTTCAGTTCAATTTAGGTTTTGTAGTGATTTATTCTATTACTTGTATTTGTTTTGTACAATTAACAATAGGTATGTTCATTTTATGTGTAGCCAACACTGTATATTGCATGACTTATTTATTTTAACTTTTAGTTTGTACCATGCATTAAAAAGTTCTGCTACAGTTCAAATGCTCCAAGGCTTGATGAACTGGTATTAGTGTTGGCTCCTGCAGTGCTGCATATTCCTGTTTATAATAGAACAGCAGCATATAAATGTATAGGCTATATGCTACCCTGAGGTCTTTCCATGTTGAATCTAGAATTTAACTCCCAGTGTGATCTCCAAAGCAGCTGTGCTTTTTCTGGGTATCAGTGGACACATTATGCAAGCAAGTAGGCTTTATCTGAAATCGGTATAGATTGTATCTTTAAAAGACTGCTGCTCATTTTAAGAGAAAGACAATCAATCGACAATCAATCGTCAAAACAATGGGTATGGGATCCGATTAAACCGCAGATGTGTTTAAAACCCCAGATTGCAATCCCTGTTAAACTAATGCTAATCATGTTGGGCAGTAACTAGTTACTGTAATATCAGTTACTGTTACTAGTTACTGTAATATCATTAATTTTTTCAGTAACTAGTAGTGTAACTAATTACTATTTCCAAAACGGTAATAATATTACAATTACTAATCCAAGTAATGCTGCATTACTGCATTACAAGAACGATATTTCTGGTCCTAGCAAACTTAGGGTAGGCTAATTAAACCAAACTGTCCAATCATCTGGTTTGAGAGGCTGCAATGTTTTCACTTTGGCTGATTGTTGACTAAGGTTCTAAGGTTCAATATTGTTCCAAAAAAGACGATTCATGTAATTATTTTGAAACCATAGCCATCAGGTTTTACGAGCTATTTCCTATTTGATAGGAATTTGGGTAAAAAACAGCCAAGCCATACATATTTACAGTAGTCGTGTATTAGTAATGTCTAGGGATTATGTTAGGCTACTTATTTTTCTTAATACCAAAGCCTACGGTTATTTTGAAAAATAACAATAACCTTGAGAGTTGGAACTCAACTATGTTTTATTCACCTAATTTCTGAAGACTGTCTTTGGTCTGGCTTGGCTACAACACACACACACACACACACACACACACACACACACACAGATGTTTGCTTCTGCAAGTAATTATTGGGCAATAGAAATGCCACACCTCTTCAAAAATAAAAAAAACAAATGACTACTTAATATGCAGACAGCTTCCCATGTCATCAAGAGTGCTGGGGAAGTGGGGAGCTAATTTCCTATAGCTCACCAAATAAAAATGAATCACAGCCTCTTTGATGCTGTTGAGAGAAGGAAATTAACGACGAATGGCTCGAGCAATGAAATTGAACAAGCATAACTCTGCCTGGCTGACAACGCATGTGATTCATGGCTGCTCATTGTTGTGAGAGACAGAAGGTGGACATAATGCCAAACACATTCAACACGTTGTGCACGGTGCACTGCCACTGTGCACACCCACAGCAAACACAACAGTATGACGTGCCCTGTGTCGCGTCTGTCCATCCACAGAGGTGTGGTTGGACAGACACAGTGTGTCTGTCAGATGGTCATTCTTGCCTCTCTGACCCTCCCACACTCTGCTTCCAGAACAATCTGTCCCCCTGTATGTAATCCTCAATTCATGCTGGTCGCGTGGATTAAACACGGTATATTTTATGTCTGGCAATAAACATGTGCATGCATAAGCCCACGAGGTCTGTCTCTCTGACCACTGTCAGCAGAGGCCAATAGGATATAAGGACGTTCAGTGAATAAATACTCTTTCTCCCAAAAGACCAGGCAATATAGGACTACAGTACAGGTATAGTACTGTAGTCCTACTTGAATTTGATTTATATTTATTATATTATTATATTATATATTATTATTATTATTATTATTAGTATTATATTATTTATTATATATTTATTAACTGTTAGAGATCTAGCATTATCCTTATCACAACAATTTATTACTTTTTAATTTAGTTAGTACTATGATTTTAAGTTTTTATTCAAAAAAGGTCAATAAGCATTACTGGAGATTTTATTTTAGTAAGAGGCTTTACAGGTGTACAGGTACATGGACACTATGTTGTGCAACTCACTATGGGAACAGAATACCACAGAAGAAGACAGAGGAGGTACGGTTGTACATGGACACGATTGGTGTTTCTCAATGTCAAGGATGCTTCCTTGGTAGGACGGATTCTTCCAAGTGCCTTCCTAGTCTGGTCATTCCGAGGCTAGGAAAGACTTTCGAAGAACACGTAATGGAACGGCCTACCTAGTGTGCAAGATGATGTCATTAAAAAAAAAAGTCCCACCTTCAAAATCATTATGCTTAATTAAACCGCGCGTTTCATTTTTAAATAACAGTTGAAAAAACAATGGATCGTGCTTTGTTGTTAGTTTCCTTTTGCGCCATTTTTAAATCTCTCATCTTCTGACGTTCGCACAGGATTGTGGGCATTTTTAGACCGCGAAGGATGCACACAAGCATCCTTTAAAATCCTCTGATCGAAGGACTGAGTCCTTGGTAGAATTCTAAAGCATCCTAGACATTGGAACGGTACTTTGTCGAGATTTGATGACGTGGCATCCTTGAAATCCAGCCGCTAAGGATCCTTCCTTTACATTGAGAAACACCCTATGTTGTGCACCTCACTATGGGAACAAAATACCACAAAAGAAGACAGGCTCACTGGCTGAGTGACCTCATACATGTACACTATGGTCGCTGTGTGTGTGTGTGTGTGTGTGCGTGTGCGTGTGTGTGTGTGTGTGATAGGACTTCATACATTATGGTGGCTGTGTGTGTGTGTGTGTATGTGTGTCTGTGCGTGAGCCTGTGTGTGTGTGTTCTCCAGTTCCCCACAAGTGCTCTCACTCTGACTGACGTATCCAATTTGTTCCCCATCCTCACTGTTGAAACAGCTGTGATGATCGTTTCTAGGTGTGTGTGTGTGTGAGTGAGTGTGTGTGTGTGTGTGTGTGCACGGACAGTCTTGCCAACCAGCTTGAGCACATGCCAATTGTGTGTAGTCGTGGACTTGCGTGTGATTGTGTATGTGTAAAACAGCATGCATGTTGATTGGCTTAAATGTATTGTTTGTGCATGTGCACAGCATTGTGAGGAGTTTCTATGCACACACGTGCACGTGCAAACACACACACACACAGACATCCGCATAGACAACAGTATATGTGTGAATGCTAGCGTTGGTGTGTATTTACTGTGAGGGTAGATCTAAATGGTGGGTCAAGTCATGGTTGCTATGGAAATTAAACATACACAGCTGGGCAGTTGATAAGACCTTCTGGGCCTCTAGCAACTTGACCTCAGCTAAATCAACTATTTTATGTTCACAATTACTTGGCAGCCAATCAGGAGAGAGGACAGATACGCGCGTCACTGACAAGAAGGAGGAACATGAGCACACTCTTCAGACTGAGGCTGTTTCTCAATATGCGTTCTTTTCTGCATTTTTGCGTTCTTGTGAAACGTCATCATTCTCAGCCAAGTACTCTTCCAATTCACAAGTTCGCATCTAGCCAAGAACGGATAAAATACCAGGAAATGTTCCTGATTAACGGCTTTTACCAAGGATGCATCCAGTGGTGACTTGTGTGTCAGCGGAATATCCCAGAATGCATTTCGAATCAAAAAGCGGAAATGTCGGTCGAGAAAACTCACTCGCTATACTTTTAGAAATACTATTGTTATTGTGTCACGGAATGCTGTTTTAAGAATTTTTGAAGCCAGAATGTATATGTTTTAAATTCAAATCTGTAATCGATTTATCAAGATGGAGTCTAGTTTAAAATTGGCTACAACGATTTCGTAGATGTGAGGTCCCGATTCCAGGCCGCCGGCTATCAATCGTTCAGTGTTGTCATCCCTAGGTATTGCGCAATAGCCTAGAGAACGATATTTGCCAAATATATGCATCTCAATCTAGATCTGTCCTCGCGTTCTCGCAAGACCATTTTCAGAAGGACACTTGGCAAGAACGTAACACTCAAGAACACAAGTATGTACCTAGCGTACTTGGAATTGAGAAAAAGCCTGAGACTGCCATCACATGCATGTTGGAGCTGCCTAATTATGTGAGGGTAGGAACAAAAATTGCCTGTCAGATCAAGAGCTTCGCCTTTCGGCTTGGCTCTTTTCCACACAACGCTAAGTGATTGCAATACTGCTCCCGCTGTTCCGATTCTCCAGCCAATCTCTCGCTCCAATGTCCCCTCACTCGCGAACAAGACTGTCTTAGAACATGGCTGAGAACCATGGCCTCAGATTTAGAGGTGCTAATCCTCATCCCAGCCGATTCACACTGCGAACCGATCCAGTGAGTGCTGGAGGTCACGGACCGATGATGCCATCAGGACCACATCATCTGCAAAAAGCATCTGCAAAAACTCAAAATCAAGTTTTAATTGTGTCAGACAAAACTGTAACAGATTAAAATTAAAACCTACCCTATATCATGGATAATAATTTCCTAGTTTCTGCCTTGTGGAAATGTTGAAGGTCACCAACTCAGGAACTCAAAATTATTTCTAAATTTCCCACTTGGAATAACGACTTGAGAGGTCATTCATGTGCTATTTCCAAGTCTGTCTCGTTCTGTCAAGGAGCCGCAGATGCAGGGAGAAGAATAATGTTTTTTATTTACCTTGGCACATAGACCCCAAGCCTGTCTTTACAGGTTGAGTCCAAACAACAAATGCTACTGTGTTACTTCAGCCATAGTGACAAAGAATCAACGACCCACAACTCCTTCCTATCCATATCACGAACTTATTCAACAAACACAAAACAGGTGCGTCGGTAAGGTGTTGGAAAAGATAGCTTCAGAAGGCCGGCGTCGCCGAGCGCCGGAACCCATGTGCTCCAGCAGGGGGAACCGCAGGGCAGTGGTTTGTGACAAGTCAGAAACTAATACTTACCATAATTCCGATACGATGTGAACTGAAGGCAGCATTAGACTGAGAAAGCATCCAACTAATTTCAACAGCTCAACATTTAATGAACATCGGATTGATGGCTTTTAAGGTGTGAGCCGGAACTTTGCCCAATGTGCCACAGGGTGTTTGGGGAGAGCCGTAGATTATTTCAGAATTGTATATCCTTGACTTATATTAAATATACTTTCATGATATTAAAAAAAAGTAATAATATTTATTCAATGTTGTTTATGTACATTTATGTGCCTAAACTATGATCAAAATATTCAAATTACCGTTTTTACAGAATGACTATGAATAGATAAGAGAAAAATACTGTAATGTCAAACTGTAAATATAAATAAAAGTTAGGTGAATAATTTATAACAATATAGATTTTTAAATTTACCTATTTACCTATAAATGCTAGTTTATCCTATACATGATGCCCACATGATGAACAAATTCCAGATTATGTCAAACAGATAAAAATGGGTCCAGGTTATAATTGATTTATGTTCTCTCTGTCTGATTTTGTCTGCCACCTATTGTCTCTATACTGACACTTTATCTGACTCTCTCTTTATTAAGTCTTGTTTAAGTGTGTGATGTGCAAAGTTTGATGTGGCTGTAATTTACTGGAAACCTTTCAATGCCGGATGCTAGTTAATTCCACAGCATTCTTAAGAGAGGTACTTTTGATGTTTGCATCTTAACTGTCCTGGAGGGGTGGATTCCTCCCTTTTGTGATCCCGTACTACAGATTCTTCCCCCCCCCCATGGGGTTTTAATGGAGGTTTTTCCTTGCCCGAGGGGGAGGAGCAGGTTAAGGGGGTGTTGCTTGTTTCCATGTGAAAATGAGGCTGTCCAGTCCTTGAGACTGCAATGTGATAAAGGGCTATATAAATAGAATTAACTTGATTTGACATGTTAATTTGTTAATTCAGCCTATTTTAAAGGTAAGAATTCTTAATCATTAAAATTTAAAAAGGTGTATTATGTCAAGTAATTACAATGGTATAAATAGAAGGTTAAAGGTACCATGTGTATTTTGTAAATTCTAAAACAATAAATAATCTACCATAATTATCAAGATTATTTTTAATTAGGAAATATCTATTTTGACATCAGTCAGTCCGACTGCCTTTGTAGATTCACTGAAATGAACATGCTAAACAGCTAACCCTGGCCAGACCTGTCTTATACCACTTTATACCACAAGATGGTATGTGAGTCATTAAAGTATACAATCTGCCCTCAGTACAACATGTGGTGAAGAAGTAGTAGTAGTAGAAGAAGAAGCAGCAAAGACTAGCTTGTCAATCATATTGGGTAATGCGTCCCCGGGTTAGTTTTGGCTTATATTCTAAATAAGCATATGAAAAATATGTATTTTTATATAATTATATTTATTGATTTTTTTGATTTATTTATTGAAATCCTGCTGCCCTCTAATGTTTTCGAGCAGGTGGCCATATTTTACACATAACACCTTTAGCACAGTCAAACTATCTTGTTTTTATTCATTATAGTAAAGAAAACACAGTCCCAACCAGATTTTAAAAATGAGCTTTGCTTGATAATTAATCAACATAGATAGCATATAGGTTCACTTGTTTGTGATGTTTTAGACCAAAGAAAGGATGTAAATAAAAATAATATATACATGTACGTATATACAGTAACCTACTGTCAAGTAAAGTAAAATAATATATAGTCCTGAATCCCATTACAATGGTGCTATATAAATAAACTTTACTTATTTACAATGTACATGGAAGCAAAATTCACTTCCTTTACCTATCTCTTCCATTGGTAAAACATCCTTAAAATAGTCTCTCACGACATCCTTCAACACACCCACCCAGACATAATAATGTAAATGGTCCAATTACCTATTTTCTCACCACACACACACACACACACACACACACACACAATTATGAACCGCAATGCAATTGGTAGTTAGATTACACTCTGTGTGCACGTGTGTGTGTCTGTATGTGCGCATCTATTTGTGCATGTGTGT
>JAODLL010019497.1:0-26415 GCA_026546735.1 Forbesichthys agassizii | reverse complement strand
CAATCAATCAATCAATCTTTATTTATATAGCACTTTTCATACAAATTTATGTAACACAAAGTGCTTCACACTACGTCTTTAAAAACAATTCAAAATGAGTTAAAACAATACAATATATGAAAAATAAAGTAATACCAACACTCATGTTACACTCATCATCCCACCCTCCAATCACAAACAAACATCGGGAGTCCCATTCCCACCATCCCCAAAACACAAACTACCAGGGATCCCAGACCCAGGCCCCGCCTCTGCCCGTCTTACAGGTCTACATATAGATAAAGGACTTAGAAGCCGTGTAATTTTGGGGCTGTATCTTTAGTAAAAATACATAGAGGAAGGATGATGGCTGGGATGCTGAAAATAAATTTCAATTTCCTTAGTTATTAGGTGAATGATATCTCCACATTAAACTGAATTTTGAGATATATTTTCAATTAGAAATAGTAGCCTATATACTGTTAAGTAGATCATTTATAAAATCTAGACTAATTTATAACCTCCGCTAATGCCTAAATATGTTCAGCAACTTCAGTGTTGCAAAGTATTCTGTGAAAATCGTACATCAAATCTCTCACTGGGCCTTTTCCCATGACCTTGTACTTCTAAGACTTGAACACAACATGTTTATGTAAATTATTGCTGGGATCATGTCCAATATGGCTCGCTGGAAACTTACTGGCAGTGTGATTTCATCATAGAAATATTACAGTTTGAACACGTTTCTATGTTCACAGTTATGTGCTTGCTGTAACGTGGATACTTTCATAATTGACTAATAATTGACACTGACTGCTGCGCAGATGCTTCTAACTTTAATATCCATACATGGCTGTGCTGACAGCATGGAATCTGAGGTCCAGTGACAGCTGACTGACCTTGAAAGACAGACCTTTCTTTTATTGATAGGAGCTCACAGAAACTAAAACCTGTCCTTAATTGAGACTGACAAATTGTTATTGGAGCTGCAAAGGATGATTGTACATGGGAGTCCAGTCCAGATGTGCGATCGATGAGAGCACAAAGGAAATGGTGGGAACAAATGTGTGTACTGGGAAACGGAATGGCCAAAGATGAAGTCGTTTTTTATTTTGGAGACACAATAGTCTTCAGAGAGGAAGGAAGTGTTTAGCCACAGTAGACTATATCTCTGGGACAGCAGGGTTACTGCAAATCATTGGTGACCTGTTCTGCTGTCTCACGTACAGCATGTTTGAAATCTCTTCCGCGGGTTCCGCCAGGCCTTTAATGGGATCATTCAATAGCAAAGAGTCTTCAAGCCCATGCCATGATGGAAACAATAATAGAACAAGGAAGGGTGCCTGCTTGTGTCAAAAAGGACGGTAGAGAGTAAGAGTAATACTCATGCTCGAACAGATAGGCCTATATGAAGTCACATGTGTACAGTCTCCCTCCCCTTGTCGATTCCTCTGCGTGGTCCCGGCTATCATAAATTGTTCCGCCCTGTGCAGAGGTCTGTCTGCATCCTGTTCTATTCCAGATGTGCATAACAGCCCTTCAGGGCCACAGAGAAGAACCTCAACCTCCTGGAGATACGGGGGTCCTCGGACAAACAGTGTCATTCATTCACCAAACACAGAATGTATCCTGAAGCCATAATGCTGTTATAAAAGGGAATATAGTAGTAATTTACACCATCTAATATTGTGTCTATGTTCAAGTTTGTAAATCATTAGCCTGCTTTGTTTAAGCTGCTCTATCCAATCCACCATTTGGTATCACGCTACGTCCTTCTATCCACTTGAATATTCTCTTTGATTCATGCACTGTACAATATCACAACATGTGTAGTGATCTACAGCCTTCATACAGTATACTGTTCACATTTTTTGCGGTGTGCGGCATATGGTGTGTAGCCTGCCTACTCAGAATCTCAAGGTTAAGTCAGAATTGGGAGAAGAAAGATCCGGTGTATTGAAGGCTCACACAGTTCAACGGTATTGAAGTACCGCCCTGAGACTAATGCAGAGGCCTGAGCGGTTTGCATAGCCGTGTATTTGGAACCGCCAAGCACTATGCTTCAAGGATTTATCTCAATCTGAGTAGCTGCTGGGTTGTTGAAAAATAAAAGTTTCATAATTCACTACTAGTTTTAATACATTTTTTTTACATATAGCCTACACACACGCGCGCGTGCACACACCCACACACACACTAATACACACATTGGAAATGCCCTGTCCGTTTTACAAATAATCACAGAATTAGATGAGGCAGAGGAATAAGCTGTGCCCTTTTCCTCTCAGTCCAACTAATTACAAATAAAGAGATGGTAATATCCCTGATGCTACAGTACACCCACGAGCGTAGAAAGACATGGTGCTGAAATGGGAACATGGCAACATAGTGTAACTAAGTTCTAAATATATCCTTACATTACCTCAAAAGAGGATAAAAATAATAACTTGAATAATAACCTTTTCTTTTCTTCTTGCAATGGTGTCTTTTTCTAATTACATTCATTTTCATAATGGAACAAGAACGCCATCTTGTGTCCATTTGGTTCATATTCTTACTTCATTGTATATTTTGATATCTGAATCTAGTCATCCACTTTATGCAAAAACAGCTTAATTCAAATATTAGTAATGGTAATGGCCTGCATTCATATAGTGCTTTTCTAACCTTCGGCCAATCAAAGCTTGTACATGATTGCCTCACATTCATACACCATTGATGGTGAGGTTGAACACACAACACCAAATACATGAACAGTTTGAACTCTTTATTTCAAGTCATAAAAGGTATAAATGTATTCAGCACAGTCAATCAAAATGTAATTAAAAGCATGTACAATCTACTATAGTTAAAACAGGGTCATGGCTAAAATTAATACGTGTAATTAAAATTAAGTATGTATGGATTTCTATATTGCATGCACACTATTTAATGACAAATATAATTTGAATCAAATACATTTTTTTAAAAAGTGGTAAAAAATACAATTAGTTGCACACCTTGGTCATAGAACACTATCACAGCACCACAAAAATATATTTAATCACAAATATGTCTGATCAAAATCTCAAGTATTGCTGGAGTTAAAGTTGCCACTGATCATTAGCACCATATGATGCACCGCAATGAATCTGCAAATCAGATATGAATATGCACTATAGTTAGTGGTAAAGAAGAAGATAAGGGACTTGAAAGTATAGACTCGGTATAGCTGACATGAGCTGCTACTAGATTGCTAGAGGCAATAAGAGAATGCTACTGCAGGTCCAGCTGTTGATGAAAACAATAATTGATATTTAATTGACGTAGAGTGATACCAAAACATAGAAGGAATAAGGCATTTTGTCTCGGTGTAAAATAATTTTTGTAAAAAGAAAAAAAGAAGAAATAAACAGACTAATCACTTACAATGTTCTAAATTATTCCTACCCCCTAAACATGTAAACTCTAGATATTTGGTTCAAGTGGTAAAAACCAATCAGTAAACACACTTCCCGGTCAAATACGGCTTCAAACCTGACTTTTTAATATGAAAAACGTTGGTCCCATTCAAGCCCAGTGGTGTCGTTTCACAGCCGTCTAGCACTGAGGTGTTCAGGAGAAAGACTTCTTTTGCTCCTAAATGCCTGCAAAGAAGAAGAGGGAGAAAATAGCATTTCATGTAATGTAATACAGCGCAAGTCTTATCTTAATACAAATGTAAAGCAGCACTTACCCTGAGGGCAACGAGTAGGCATGTGGTGGAGAGAATAATAACCTTCTTAATTTAAGATGATTTCATTCTAAATTTAAGTATTCTTTAAGATGAGTAAAGTTCAGCCCATGAACATAATAGAATGGTTTTCACAGACAAAAAGCAAATACTGTAGTTGATTAGAGTCTGTTCACAAAGAAACTTACAAGACGAGTTGGGCTGACAGAACGAGAGCGAACAGGGCTGGTGCTCCGACTTCTGCTCCTCCACTGAAAAGACAAAATATATACACTATATATATTTTTTCCATCTTAATAGGCCAAGCTACAAGTGCCATATATCGTAATTTCTCGAATATTGACTATTTTATCTGCATGCACGTCAGTATTTTATGTAATCTTTAGAAAACAAATTTGTTTGTTAACCACTCCCACTTATTTTAGGGCGTACTCACACATTTTATAAACAGTTTATAAAATGTTACGTCATTGGGTTGGAGGCATTTTTATGTAAAACATTTATAAATAAATACAATAATAAAGTTGGATACTGACCACTTAAATACTGTATATGCACACGGCTACATACATTGGTGGTAGCCTACAGTATGGCATCAAACATCAGACCTGGGTAATCAAGGCTATAGCGCCGGATGTTTAATGAATAACCCCGGATTACCTTAAAAATAATTATTAAAAATTTGCCCAGTGAGAGAAAATTAACCTAACAACGTTTTTAGACCGCACCTGAGTATTAGCCGCAGAGCTGCCGACAGCTTGCAAAATCAATGTATATACCGCGGTTAATAGACGGGAAAATGGTAGAAAAGGTAGAAAAGCTCTATCCAAATGTACAAGATATGGTGTAAATACTGTACCAGAGCGCCTCTTCTAGTCACAGCCTCTCCCTTCACCATCACAGAGTCCCCTTCTATCAGTGCAGGCCACACATGATAATACACCAGGGGAGCGGTGAACTCTGAGTCATAGCTGCGACGATACCTGTCACGAACATGGGAACAGAAAAGGAGGGCCTCGTGATGAGGAAGCCTGTGTGTTTTAGTTTGAGATGGAGTCAGGGATGCTAGAGAAAGACCTCTAGCTTTAATGTCTCTGCTTTAATGAGGGTGCTCACTCAGAAGCTCCGCCTTCCAAATTGGACATGCATTACTAAAGCTACGATATTGTTGCGTGATGTGCTTATGTTTCCATTTACAGCGCCAGGCATGTAGAGACACCAGATTATTTTTGCAGCATGCACACAGAATGGGCAGCTAGCAGGCTGTGTGTAGATACTGTAGATGCTGAATTTGACAAAAAGTCTATTAGCTTACAATCACTGACTCCACCTTTTAAGTGGCATAAATATGGTCGCATCCAGTTGTTTTGTAAGCAATACGAGATATGCATATGAAGACAAGCTTTTAATTATCTGTTTTTTTAAATGACGGCTTGTAAGTACGTGGTTATTTGTGTTGTAAGAATACCTTAATTCGTGCTGGAAAATAATATTGATATTTGGAATAAATGACCTAATTTTCAATGAGACCTTAGTAAAAGCCTGATGATTGACATTTGACCAAAATCCTGATCCCAAGACACTTTACAGAGTGGTCTGATCAATACCTTTACAGAAACCGTTCCTGGGCTTTTGGCTGGTCATGGAACCCTAACACGGACATCCCAAGCTCAGGTCCAGTAGGACATAGTATGCAGAAGTCATTTGATCAGAAGACTCAAATTGATTTTAATATCCATTTTTGGATTACATTGTGGGCAAGTAATGTATTGCTAACAAATCTATTTGAACTCCAGCTGCATAGATAATACCAGGCTCTAAGGCACACAAAGTAAATACCCCCTAATGTTGACGGTCAAGCTAACACTGAAATATATGAGAATGACTGTGTAGCCGGAATTTGGCAGCCTGCCCAGAAGGGAGAAAACTTCAGAGGGGCAGGTGTGGCAAACATACATAACTGTTTTGATTGGTTAAAACTTTGATGGAAAAACTGTATAAGAAAGGCATGACTCTAGGGTCGGAAGTGTTCGAATAGTGGAATGGGTTTTTTGTCTCTCTGGAATATTTTTATGTAAGAAGAACAACTTGAATTGTAAGTTTTACTTTCTTTATTTATTGCCCCTTCAAGGATAGCCTTATGGCTTAAATCCTCACCACGCTCGAAAACACTGAAAAGATTCATGGGCTGCCTACTTTCTAGTAGGAATGCTAGATTTTGAAATAAGGAATATATATAGGTTGTGAATTAATGAGGTTTAATTTTACCATAACGCAGTGAGTGCAATGTTTAATTAAGTTGAATTTTAACTTCATTTGTGAGACCAGCGAGTCGGTGAAGTGCAAGTACCATGTTGGATGATGATGCTGTTGTATATGTAATATGTTGAAGTAAGTTTGGTAATAAACCTCCAGAAGGGCCAGCTGTCCTGGGAATTGTTTAGAAGCCGTACAGGAATTAGGTTCAGCCTGTGTTATAACTTAATGTGTTCTATGGCAGTCCATGAGTCGTCTGGGTTTCCTTCCCAGATAAAGCATTAATAACAAAAGTCTCAAATTAAATTGTATAAGGTCATTATTAGAATAAGATAGATATCTTAAAAGGAAGCTTAAGTGTTGCAAAAGCTTGAATTAAAAATGAATATAGGGATTTAGACCGCACATCTAAGGAAGTTACCAGGCTTGTGGGTATAGGACGAATGCTTAATGGTTAGGGATGCGTTAAAATAAATGTAATAAATACTAGGAACGGAAATCCAAGAGCTCGCGGGAGCCATTGTATAGACGGACGAGCATCCGCTGTAAACATGAAGTGAATCGAATAGCTTATGTTGAAGCAAAAATAGCCGGGCAAATTAATTAAAATCCAGGTGGTAGTTATATGTGAATTAGCAGGTCCACATCTGGTGGTGTGGGGGTCGAAAGCAGGATTCCTTACGGAGCCTTGCTGGGCATCCAGTATAAAACTCCCAACAGTGTATACAGTAGAAAATGTGATTTGTTTGTGAATGTATCAAACGTTTCAACTCTTAAATGTGACAACATGCGTACAGGTGCATAGCACTGACTTGGTGTCGCTGAAGAGCTCTCCATCACTGGCGAAGGCGAGGCCCAGAGGGGGGTCCAGTGTTTGCATGGCAAATGCAAGTTGGCACGTCTCTCTGATCAGGCTACTGATGAGGACAAAGTCTACCTCAGGCGGGAAGGAGATGCGTGGGTTCACGTTCATGGCATTGATCACATCCTGACGGAAAATAATACAGTCCACTCTATAATCCCTTTATTATTACGTACAGCACACATCAGAGTATAGGAGAGCCTTACATTGATGCTGGCCTGTACGTCGTAGACGTCCAGGTTTCTGACGATGTAGTCCACCGCTGCGTCTTCGAGACTCTCTGGTCCCATGTGGGTGGGGGACAGAGTCTTCCTTATACGCAACTTGAACTGACGGTAAGCTAGTTTTGCTGCATGAAAGGACTCCTGAGAGACAGAAACAAAACAGCAGCTGCGTTTACATGGACCCTATTATTCCGATTAGAAAGAAGAGGGGTAGTTTAGCCAGCTCCATAAGCCGATTGATCGAAGAATTCTACTACGTAAATGCTTAAACCCGATCACTTCCTGGTTGCGTTCGTCTGTGCATGCCCCAAGTCTATGTGTGAATGCTGAATTGATTGGAGACAAGGCCACATTCTGCACAGCCGCTGTACAAAACAATTCTGGACAAGTCTGCACAAAGTCTGGACAAAACAATTGAAAGGCTTAAATAAGAGACTAAGGTGAACTTAAATCCAGTCACATATAGACTCATTCACCCCTGACGTGCAAAGGCTAACCGGCTTTAGCCTAGCCTATGTGTGTGCATGTTTAACATCTATTCCGGTTCATTTAAACACCAGACCAGAGTAGATGACATACCACATAAACAGGTAACCCGAAATCTTCAATCAATCGGAAGCATTCCATTCGGAAAGACAAAAAAGTGTCCATGTTAACCCAGCTGGTGTTACCAGGAGGACTAATGTTATGATAAATGTATGATTACAGTAGCCTACACCATAGGTATAATAAAGATTTGTTTATAGGAGTTAAAATCCATTCTATATGGTATGGTGGTTTGGAGACTAACTGTCAGTTTTACCTTTAAACCTATGTGTGTGTGTGTGTGTGTGTGTGTGTGTGTGTTATTGATTGAGTTAAGCCATACCACAATAGCAATGAAGATGATTTTCTGGACCATCTCTAGGTCATCGATGTACCGCCGCAAGAGACTCTGGGCCTCCAGGCGCTCCACAGCGTACAGGTCGCTGAAGCGAGACACGAGCCGGGCGTGTCTGGAGGAGCTGGTGAGCTGGGCTCTGGTGGGAGACTCGCTCTTCAAAGGACTGGAGGGCCGGCTGCGTCTGGCCATGGGGCTCGGAGAACGACTCCTCACCAGCCTGAAGGGGAGGACAGCTTTAGCATACTGCGCTGTTTTACTGCCGTGTGTCTGTGTGTGTGCGTGCACTCACCTCTCCTGAAGCATGGTCTTTTCTGTTGTCAGGTAAGACACTTCCTCTTTCAACAAGCGTATCTGACGCTCATAGTCATCTAGAGCATCCAGCTTCCTCCTATAAACGTCCACCTGCTCGTGCGCCATGCGCAAACTGAAAACACACACATGCACACATGTAAAGACGATTTCAGCACAGCATAATCAACCGGAACATTTATACAGTGTTTCTGTGCATTGTACTCTGCTTTAAGCTGTAATATTTCATCTTCTGTAGCCAACAGTGTGGTTGCTGACTTGTTCTTTGTGTCATCTAGCTCCATGTGAGCCTCAGCCAGTCTAGAACAAAACAAAATTACATATTTAATAATTAGTTTAGGCCAGAGAACACAATGTGTTATATGGACTCCCCTTAGATTGAATATATTATTTACTTTTTATTTTTAAATCTTTTCATGGCTCCCCTAAAAGTACCTTGACCCTCGAAGGGTCCAGACACAATGTTCGAGCAGCAAATGTCCTAACCAATGTACCAACTCTGCAGCTGGTCCAAACATAAAATATCTGTCCAGTGTTTTCTTGGTTGTCTTTATGGTGTCATTCTCCGCTAAGGACGCAATTGCTCAACCATACCTTACATAGAGAAGCGTTGTTTACGGCAGTATTGATATTTAAAATAGTGTATGGGGCACGTTTAAAGAGGTTGTGTATGCTCACACTGTTCTCTACCCCTTCCCCTAGAAACTCCGACAGGAGAAATTGAGGAGTTCGCCTTAATCTTTAACTCACTTGGCTCCTGTCATTGCCAACAAACTCCAAACTGGTCAAGAAAAAGGAAGACTTACTCTGCTTTGACAGAGTCCAGCTGCATGCGAGTGGAGCACAGCTGAGTCTCCATCTTCTGCATGTCAGTGCCGTGGGTGGTAGAGAGCTCCCTGATCTTCCTGTCCTTCTCCACTGTTTCCTGGGAAAAAGATGAACTGAATATAATGTTTGCATAATTTGAGATCCATCTCATGATGACTGCTTCAACATACAGCATAACCTAATAGTGATACGTGAAGAAGTCACCTGGATTAGCTGCAGACTAGTGTCATCAGAGACTGAGGGCCTGGCCATGGCGAAACATGTTCCCAGCCAGGGCAACAGACGGGTTTTAAGAGTGTCCACTCCCGCATAGTGCCCACCTGTGACATGAGTTCACATCGGGTCACATAAGCACATACTGTAAGCAAATGGTGCGTGCGTGCGTGGGTGCGTGTGTGTGTGTGTGCACGCGCGCGTCTGTCTACTTGTTTCTTCCACAATATAAAAGAGAGCAGTCTTTTCAAAATACTGTCATCCATAAACAACAATGTGAATGTTAGCAAATAGCCTATAGTTCTGAACATACAATTTAGACATTTCAATGTCAATGTTATCAGTTCTGGGGATAGAAAGGTAGTAGCTCATTTTCATATTAGGTAATATAGGAAGATTGTACTGTGTTCATATAATTGGACATTTGCACAAATGTTTTCCTGTGTGTGTGTGTTTGTCGTGTGTGTGTGTGTTGTTTGCACATGACAGAGTGGCATACCTTCAGCAGCTGTGAAGTTCAGAATGGTGAAAAGTTGGCCCTGGATTTTGGCAGTGAGCTCAATCAACTCACAACATTTATTTAAATTATGGTCACATGACATCACCTGAGAGGGTGAACATGAGCAGAGAGAGAGAGAAAGAGGGAGAGAGGGAGTGAGTGTGTTGATTCTTATAGATTTAATACCGAATTATTTTTATAGATTAAATACCGAATTATATAGGATAATAGTTAATGAGACTACAAAAGATATATGAGCAGGGTGTTTATCTTTACAGCCTTGGCCTGTAGTTACAGGTTTCAGAAGACAAGCATGTTCACTTCTCCACCGACTGGGGGGGCAGTCTTCCAAGGAAAACACTAAAAGGAATAGTAATAGTAGCCATGACGACTGGCGTCCATATCAACCAAACTCTACTGGGAAATCAATCTGATCAAAACAGGTGCATTCCTTTGCAGCAACATTTTACATTTACTACACGTTGTTTAACATCATATTATTAAACCAGTATTATACTTTCCAGTTGACATCATCAACATACTTTGCTCAAATAACAATTTAAATATATTATAAAAGAGTGTAAAAAAAAGTTCAAATCCAGACCGAGCTTTTTGCACATTTTGAGAGAGCGGCCCGTTTGTTTTCAGTTATACCATATAAAGTAACAACAATGAAAATTGTAATAGAAATCGTCCAATCATTGAATGCGGGTGAAGATTAGCCTATACGTTAGCCTAGTGTTTCATTCAGATATCCGTCAGTGATTATTATTGATGACTTACATGATAGTCCTTGTGCCAGCTCTCAAGTTTGTCCTGTAAAACGCTGAAGGACGATGTATTGACTAGTCTCCTTAAAGTGTCGGCCATGTCCGTTGTTTCTTCCTAATCCTCCGAGGTAAGAATGCTCCAAGACAACGGCTGCTATGTTAATTTGTTGCTAGTGTCCGTGTTGAGCGCTCTCGTTTTGTACGGTACCGTGCGGTAGCGCGTAGAATAAATTACTCACTTGTACGTGTTATTATATTCACCAGTTACCAGGAGCCGTGAAGTGACAGACACATGGAAACTAAACTAGGCGAACTTAAAAAATAAAAAAAAGAGTACATTCATTTTGGATGGACCGAACGTGTTGAGAACAATGTTATAGCAAAGTCCTTAGTATCTGGTTATAGTTTGCTATTCAGTTTCCATTGTGTCAAACGACACCACCAGCAGTGCGTCATCAGAGACATATAGAGCATATAAGAACTTCGGCGCTATCCTAGAAACCGCAACAGATACTGTTAGTTACAGATACAGATACTGTTAGTTTTGAGGAATTCTATCCGCTCTAAAAAAGAGAATGTGTTACAAGTAAACCAGAGAAACAGAAAAGGACGTAGTCGGATAACATTAATTGATATTGACAACATTAGGGGTGCACCGTTCCTGGAGATACTGCAATACCAGGTCGATGCGTGGAGTGGACGGAGCAAGCCCCTATTCCATCTCCCAGCTCCAAAAATCAATTTAATATATGGTCCCCGGATAGGGGACGTATCAGATATTAAACTGATAAGAACAGATACTACACTTGATCTTAGCCAAAAGGCCGAGAAGCGATACCATATGGATGATCGGCGGTAAACGAGCCATTCACGGCTATGTTACTGTTACTGACGGTTTCCTTTATAACGCTGCGCAAATCCATATAATAAAGTAGAACATTTGTAAAGACAAAGTGTAAATGTAAAAGTACTATTAAAGCCCAGGAAACATGTTTATTACAGAAACAATGGGCTCTAAAACAAAATGTTCTGGCGCTTCCGGGTCACGTGTGTTACGTTTCTCCAATAGAGCTCAATTTGCCAAACAAACCGTATAACAAATACGATGCTTTGTTTTAATTACTATGAATTGTTGTGTATATATTAATAATGCATATCTTACTAGAAGTATATCCAACACTGAAGAAACGAAACAGAAGTAGTTATTGAGTGACTTTTGTCTTTTGTTCTGCTGTGTTTGTTATAAATAGGCTAAAGCAATCGGCTACTGAATTAAAGCCTATCACCAAAACGTGGTTTCTGTATGAAATTTAGTTAACTAAAGCATGATATATGCTGTCTATGCTCAATGTTGTTGCCTGGCATGTATTTCCATCTGGTGGTCAAACGTTGACACAGACGCATGTGATACAGTAGCTTAATTTAGTAATTTATTCAAATGTACTCATTAAAGTAGGGCAGCATACACTAAGCGCGTGTGTTTGAATTTAAATATTTGTTCTTGATTTCCCATTATAAAATTCAAAGCAAAAACACACACTAGGTGGGCTTATACATGTATACAATAATATAAACCACTTAAGCTTTAATAAAAGCATAAAAACTCTACAATTCTGTAAAAATCGCCTATGGAAAATGTGAATGGACGCGGATTGTTTCCTATTTTGGGTCTCTCTTGCAATTTTATTGGCTGTTTGAATGGAATGGAATGGACCATTATGTAGAGTTATATTTTAACAATATAAACTATTAGCCTAGCGATACAAAAATAAAAAAACATTATTTATATATCGTATTTTGTGCATGTTTGCAGAATAAGCTATACAGTTATTGTCATAATAAATAGTAAGACAACACCGTCTTATTAGTGAAGTGGTTTCTTCCACTGTCATTCCCAAGTGGATGTGTCAGTCAGACGTAAACTCAACATGGCGTCAGAGCAGGTTTGTTTTGTAAAATGTGTTGATATATTTCTTCTTGCAGATGTTGCGAGTATTATAAAATAATTAACAATATTCTATAGTTTAACGTAATATAATAAAGACAATTGTAGCCTATAGCTAAGTAGAGTTACGATACGTTTAACGAAAACGCTTGCCTTCGCTATGTCCAGTTTAATGGAAATAGAAGATTTCACTGTCAAGCAGTATACACAATAATTTATTAAATTGATTTAAACAATATTGCTATCTAATTCGACTGTTATATTTCAAATATGAATATACGGCAGCAAGGACGACTGTCTGACATTTATTTTTAGTTATGGACAGACATAGAGACGCGCGGCGGCCACACAGCTTGCATTCCTCTGCCCACAAGCGGTTTGAAAAAATACGACGTCCAAATGTTAACACTGAAACATAGACCACTGCTTTATATCTTATAGGAACGCCAACGTGCTACAACACTACCAATTCTAAATAAAGAGATTATATAATCTGTTATCTTTTATTTCAGGAGAGTTCCAATGGTCCAGTGAAGAAGTCAATGCGGGAAAAGGCGATAGAAAGGCGCAGTGTCAACAAGGAGCACAACAGCAATTTTAAAGCCGGTTATGTACCCATCGAAGAGGAACGTCTTCACAAGACAGGACTAAGAGGGCGCAAGGGAAACATGGCAGTTTGCATCATTGTCCTCCTTTTCCTCCTTGCCCTCATAAATCTTATTGTAAGTCAAATGAATCTACAATGAATGTATCTATGCGCATTTTATGTAATGTTTCATGTTCCCTGTCGGTCAGATCACTAGAAACATGGAACTTTAAATCAAATTAATCTAAAATGAATGTATCTGTGTGCATTTTGTCTTCCGTCAGATCACTCTAGTAATATGGACAGTGATCCGTATTGGCCCAAACGGTTGTGACAGTATGGAATTTCATGAGAGTGGGTTACTGCGCTTCAAGCAGAAGGCTGACATGGGCATAGTCCACCCACTGCATAAAAGCACAGTAGGGGGCCGAAAAGACCAGGACCTGATCATCACTGGGAATAACAACCCTGTAAGAATGCAACAGAACACATTTTTGCTAAACTTTAGTAGTCTACAAAACAAATCACTTGAAATGATTTGTATTTTATAATATAGTGATTCACTTCCATCGTATCCAGGTATAAGTAGTACAGAAGTAGTACAGTAGTTGTAGGCTTACATACAGTATATACAGTTGCAAGAAAAAGTATGTGAACTCCTTGGGATTACGTGGAGTTTTGCATGAATTGGTCATAAAATGTGCTCTGAACTTCATCTAAGTCACAACAATAGAAAAACACAGTCTGTTGAAAATAATACTACACATTTTTATGACCAATTCATGCAAAAGTCCATGTAATCCCAAGGGGTTCACATACTTTTTCTTGCAACTATACGTATGCTCAGTGCTTTAACTGCTGTATGCATTGTTCTTTTTAACATATGTTGTGTCAGGTGGTGTTCCAGCAAGGCACCACCAAACTGAGCGTAGATAAGGAGAAGACCTCGATTGTGAGCGATGTTGGCATATCGTTCACTGACCCCCGGACACAGAACACATTCTTCAGCACTGACTTTGAAAATCACGAGTTCCACCTACCCAAAGGAGTTAAAGTGCTCAACGTAAAAAAAGCCTCCACAGAAAGAGTACGTACCTTGACCATATTTTTGCCATCACAGAAACAATTGATCATAATGTCTGTGTTCATGTTGATAAATATCCTGAGGAAAGTGGACATGAGCAAAGTTACAACCATTTCGTTTCACCTTTACGATATGTATATTCTTTTTTTAAATATCAATTACAACCTAATTAAGTAAAACATGTTTCTCCAGGTATCTAAGATGCAATTTAGTTGCAACATTGTAATGCCACCACAGAAAACCACGTCAATAACATTTATTGTTGCTTAATTACATTGCCTAGTGTAAGTGCACTCGGATTCTCTTAGGAAAAGTTCTAGGAAAAGTCCTTTAGAATATTCCTTGACCTCATGATGTTTTCAATTGAGGTCAAGGAAATGTGGTTAGGAAAGGACATAGGACTTAAATTAGTTTGACTGTTCGAATGCAGCAGATTTGTTGGGTGGTCCAATCTTCTGTAAGCACTTGTATTTGTGAAAATAACCACCAAGCATTGCTGTTGTGATTACTGTGATAACTGGAGGGTTTACAAACTAATATTCAGACTGGATGTTAATTGGAGCTAAATTGGAGTTTAAAGGCATTTGGAGCTGAAGGCATTCTTGCTAACGTCGATCTTAAATGAAAACAGTATCGCTCCGCGGTCCAGTGACCTCACACATAAATATACATTGTGAAGCAAAGTGTAGTGCTACGGCTTTGTTTATATGAGCATTGTTAATGTCACTATTTGCGGAACCAGTTTAAGTATCTGATATTTTTTTCAACATGCACAGAGAACGGTAAGATAGCGAAATGCGAGGAGATATTTGTTGAATTTGACAAAAAGTGTATTTGTTTAAATTTAGCTTGCAATAGTTTACTTTGTCTTTAAGGCCTGATACATAGTTTACATGAATTACTTGGACACGAACAAGCTATATGCAAGGAGAGCTTGATACGTATAGTACATGTGTAGTAAAATGTGTTGTCCAAAATGTTGTAATGGAAACTAGAAGTTTCCTAAAAATATGTGCGTAGCCCTTGTGTTTATAACCATTGTGTTTACAATTGCATACACGTACAGTAACATACCATACTTAGAATATGAGCAAGGCCTAAGTTACGCTGGTTTCACCTGGAAAGCAACAGTGAAAATATAAGTGTAATAATTTCCTTCTCTTTTCAGATCACCAGTAATCTGTCCTCCGATCTGAACATTAGGGGAAACAAGGCTATTATTCGGGGGAATGAGGGGGTCAACATCATGGGCCGGACCGTGGAGTTCAAAATGGGAGGAGATATTGAGCTTAGAGCTGTAAGTAGGGATGTGGCCAATACGATTATGATGAAGGGTACATCTAGAATGGTCTATGTTAGCTTTAAAATACTTAGCTGTGTATTTTTAATATGGTATAAAGTTGTGACAGTGAGTCATGTTTGTCCCACTGTTGTTTTTTGAGTGTCTGTAATCCAACACGTTTACTCTTAGACCCCTTATTTAAAGAAATAAAACAGCGTGCCCAGGCACCACTGTCTACTGCTGATGTAACAAATAAATGCAATGTCACTATTTCAGATCACAATCATTATGGAGCATTTACTTCTGCTGTTATATGGCCTGTACACTACTAGGCTGTGTGAATTAGGTACATGTGTTTTCATTGTCAATGTTGCAATGAATGAGGGTGAAATCTACAGATACTGTGTTTTTACCTTGCAGGAGAACAGCATCGTCCTGAATGGGTCAGTCATGTTCAACGCCACTCGCATTCCCAATTTCTCAGGCGACGTATACTCTGATGAGGGTCTGGAGAGATACAAGCTTTGCATGTGTGCAGATGGGACTCTGTTTCGTGTCCAAGTGAAGCACTCCAACATGGGCTGCCAGACGTCAGACAACCCTTGTGGAATGGGTCACTAAGACTTTTTTAAATCACCCTGCAAACGGCCATTAAAAATTTCAGCCAAATCACTTATTGAAACAATGAAAGCAACTGGATGTTTACTCAAGAGGATGCCGCGGCAATATCTCATGCAAATCCTCAATATAAACTCTGTGCCACTTGTTTACCTATCATGGTATATATTATGAATAATTTACAATTTGGCCAAAGAGTGTGTGTGTGTGTGTGTATGAAAGTATCTGTGTATTTCATTATGGTTCTGTGCTTCTTTACACTTCCTGTTCATACAGTAGATTACCAGGTGCAGTAGTTACTTTTTGCCTTATCTAGCAGTATTAATACAAAGTTAGTTGTATGTTTATTTTGTTTGCAGTTGTGTTTTTGTTTCTGGCAGATGTGTGTAATATATGTTCCATCATTAGGGATCACGCATAATTAAGAATAATCACAATTAAGAATTGTGATTTGATAATAGATCTTTGATCAACACATGTATTGATAAGAAAGCAGTAATATTCTAATATTGTGTCAAATTCACCTCCAAAATCAATGTTAATTTGTTACAATACAAATTGGACAGTATTTGCTATGTTACACTACAATGCTATGTGTTTTTTATGTTGACATTAATGAAGGGAATACATTTGAAGAATATCCTGAATGTTGTTTGAACAGTATTGAGTGGGATTAGTTGTGCAATATATTCATATCCCTGTTACATAACTACAAGTTGTTTTGCTTTGAAGTGTTTTCTTTGTTTGATAACAAACTTAAAGGAAAAGGTTACTGACAACTTTGTGGAATCATTTAGGAAAATGATTGTCAAACCATTTTGAATAAATGCCTGCTGTGATGGATGATTATCAAATTATCGATGATCAAACCAAACAAGCCAAGCCCTTGCTTGCTTGGTCATGATGAAGTTATTCTATCATCTCAGTTATCTATCATGTATGTAAAAAAACAATCACAGTAAAGAATTAACTGGCTGTGTGAATGATTAAAGGAATCACCATAAAACTTAATGCAATCTTGGCTCTGGCCATATTCGGCAACATAGAACAATGTACAATTCAGACTTTGTTCATAAACCACAGGAGTCAAAGTCGATAGACAAGGAGTGTATCGGAAATAGAAAAAGATCCACAAGTCACAAGATTTTTTTTAAAGATCAACTCAATTTGAAGACAGGTATGTTGAAAAAGCTATCAATGTATATGATGGTTAGCTTCTAGTGCAGCCATAGCAAATTATTGGTTAATGTTGCCTGTTTGGTTTTGGTATGGTAACAGTATTTCTACATATTTCTTTAATGTAACCATGGGTGTAGCTTTTGTTTGAACATTGGGTGGGACATAAAGTGGGGTTCTGGGGTCCTCCACCATAACATTTTTAGAATCAAACACTTTGCTTTTTGTATTCTGGTGAATTCTTATGGAATAATTTGTGCATAAACGTATGGTAGAAATGTCTTTTTAAAGGAAAACATGACATACAGGACGCATTCCCTGCATCCCCCTTGGAATCTACGCATAATATGTAGGCTGTGTAGGAAAGGGAACCGTGCTTAATCCAAGCAGAACACAATCTCTTTATGTGTTTGCAGGGCTATTATGACCGATCCACCATGGCCATTCCTGGCTGTGTTGCTGCTCCTCGCCCCCAAGGGGCATCAGTGCTCGCCCCCCCACCCTGCGTGTCCCATGTCCTGCCTTTGTCAGGGGGGTCCGCTGTTGAACTGCTCCTCCGCCGGGCTGACACTGGCACCGCATCGCTTCCTTGCCACGGTGACAGACGTAGACCTGTCCCGTAACCTCCTCAAGTCTTTCACACTTGGCTGGCCCAACAACAACCTCAGGAATGTGTGGCTGGGGAACAACACTATCACACACTTGTCTCTCTGCGTAGAGAGGGACACTGTAAGAGGTGGACGTCCCCGCCACCCAACACCATGGGAAAAACAGGAGTGTGTATCTTGGGCTCCTGCCTTGCAGCTGCTATCTGTTGAGAGGAATCAACTAACGCAACTCCCTGAGGGTGAGTCCGTCACACACCCACAAATAAAACACTGTCTCATACACTTGTACAGTAATATTCAACATACATATTATTTAAAATATTGGTCTTTTCTTGACACATTCTAGCAGTCACAGGTCCTATACTTTATGCCACATGGGCTGTATTTAGTTATAGTTTTAATTATATTTTCTAACTCAGTTGTTATTTTTTCAGGCTGTTGTTAGTTTTTGATGTGTTTTAGAATTATATACATTTTTGTAATTATCAATCATTTCCGTTGGACGTATGGAATTTGTGTTACTTGCTCATTTGATGTGTACATGTGGAAATATCCTTATGTGGATGTGTCAAGTATTTTGTGTAATGCAAAAGTTTGCAAACCATGCATCAGCTTTTGTTTAGTTTCAGTTTTTAGTGCACACCTTGTTTCCATTTAAGTTCAGGTTACTACAATAACATGAATGGAATGTGTCTTTTATCTCATAGTACTTTGCTCTGATATAAAAATATTAATTATTGCCAGATAATGACAATGCAATTTAGATTAGGTTACAACCTCCAGTCACAGAGCATACACTGGCAATGACAATAGCTATTGTTTTTAAAAAAAAGAAGAAAAAAAAAAGAGAAATAAATAGATAAATTATTTTAACATTGAGTAGTGCAGTGGACTTGTTTCAAAGAGATGGATTTACTGTGTTCTTCCTAGATTATTCTTGGATGGCCCCTTTTACTTAGCAAGAGTTCAGTTAAGTTGACGGACTTTCTTCCTGATTGGTATGCAGCTCACAGAATCCTCAGCGCCTCTCTAATGAAGCACACACTCACAGGCCGTTACTTTAGCACAGCATAATCTGCGAGGCTGTCTCATGGGAGTCAGGCAGCCAGCAGAGGCAAGTCAGAAGCACAGAAGGGTTTTTAGCCATTAATCAATTGTAGAGTAAGAGTATGAATACCATAGATTTGTGTATTTATGGGCACCATATTGAATTAATAAATGTATGGAGAAATATGTGGGTGCATGTATTGTTTACATTCAGCATTTTGAATTAAATTGCTGTTCATCATCTTGGAATGTGTCTTTTGAGGCCGAGGACCACCAATCCGGAATATTCCCCATTGAAACATTGTGTTGTTACATCGAAGGAGATTTTAAATGTGTTATGTGCTATTTATAACTCAGGTAAAACAATATGGATTCAGACTACTTAAATATCATGCATTAAATCCTGTTTGCAATATTCCTGGAAAATTATCGGCATAGATAGTGAATATGATTTGTTTTACTTTAAAAAGTGGTGGTTGGTGCACCAGGGATAAGGAGCAAGTGGCCTATAAAGTAAATAAAATCAATGTCAATAAAGTTGAAGTGTATCTGCACCCCAGCTCTGAGCCTGACTCCACCCATTGCACAACTTTGAAAAATGCTACAACTAATCATGGAGCTGAGTGAGGGGAGGGGCTGTGAGGAGGGCCCTATTTACAGTAATGTTAACATTTTAATTTTATGACAAACGAGCGGACAAAGTGTACTGTTGGAAACCAGCCAAGTCCTGGGGTAACAGAAGATACAGATGACCAATAAAATGCAGATTTTTATAAAAACAGGACTTTTGTCCATATTAACACCAGCATTGTTGTGACTCATCACAGTTCAGGTTTTAAAGTAAAAAATGTACCTGTGACTTACCATAACTAAATTGTTAGTTTGTTGTTTCAACAAGGAGGAATTTGACTTGTGGAAAACAGGATTATTTTATTTAGTTTTGCACCAAATACAGTAGCCATGTCAGCTTGTAAAAAGAAATGTCATTAGTCACTAATGGCCTACGTGATTACATAATCACCTTGAAAAGCACAACATACTGTAATGCACGTGTAATTATCATTATTAATTGTATTATTATTATTATTACTACCAATACATTCCAACTCTTCACTCAGGAGCTTCTATTTTGTTTGTAAATTTCAATTCTCTTACGTTGTGTAAACCAGGACTACATGGCAGTAGATCCCTACGGATTCTGCAGCTCTCCTACAATAGGATTTCATTGCTGCAACCAGGATGTCTGAGCCACCTTCAGCAGCTGAAAGAGCTTCATCTGCATCATAACTTCATCACAAGCATCCATCCACAGGCACTTCAAGATGTAATCCACCTCAAGGTGCTGATGCTAATATATATTAAATTCTTATTAGATTTACCAACCAAAACAACATGTTTGTTGTGCTGGTTTAAAATCAACAAGTGTAGCTGACAGAAATTAATGTTAATCTTAGGAAAACTGTACGGTAACATTATATTTGTTTTTCAACATCAAGCTGATTTATACCTATAAGTGATTTGCAAAGAATTAGTTCAACAGATATTGAACGGCATTTGCAATATGATTTATTTTACTAAAAATATATCAAATTGATTATTGTGTTGGCCTCAAAAGGTACTGGACTTGAGCTTCAACTCACTGATCACCATTACTCCCATGACCTACCTGTCTCTGCGTAAAACCGAAGCAGAGGTTAACCTGCATGGTATCAGATGGCAGTGTGACTGCAGGATGCGTAGCGTTAAGAGGTGGATGGCCTTTGAGAAAAACAGAGGTCAGCCAACATTGAGCATTGTGTGCGCTTCACCATTTGGCCTCTCAGGCCGAGACCTGCTACACCTGGAGGACAATGACCTTAGATGCGTTAATGTTGAGGACAAGCCAGAGCACCACCAAGATGTGACAGCCGATAAGGGTTCGCAGATACTGCTGCCCTGCCCAACGTATCAAGGTAACCTCTTCAGACAGCCTCCATACCGTCAGTGAATACCTGGTGCCTTGGTGGAGTGCCATATAATTAAGACCAAACACATTTCATTAATTTGTATTATGTTTGTTTTAGATTCAAAATGGTGTACGCCAAATGGTGAAACGTCTGCCAGCCAGTCGCAGGCTGGCCTGCTGATCAGTAACATCACAGAAACAGATGCAGGATTGTACGTGTGCGTGTCTGAATCAAATCAAGGTGTTTTGACTGTTTTCAACTTGAAAGTTAAGAAAATCGAAGAAATAAAGGGGTTCAACAGAATTCCAAGAGATGTACTTGAGGATACTCCAGTGTTCCAAAAAAGCGTCTCTCAGAAGATGTACCAACAAATCAAACAGACAAACCCTCAACCTGATTTGGCTCTAGCTGTGAGTTTGTCGGTTGTCATCACATTCCTGGTAGCCTTTATCATTGGAGTCCTTGCCAGACCATGTATTGATGTCCTCTGGAGTAGAGTCTGTACCAAGAAAAGGTCTTCTTCAGCTAACCCTGTCTCCACTACTCCTGTGGCTAGACATAGTCCTTATGAGAATGAGGCTTACTGCAGTGAAGAGGAACCAGTGACGTACAGAGAAAGAAGAGTCACATTTAGTACTTTAGACTCTAGTGAAAACATAAATAAGGCACATGGCATTGAAATGATATATGAAAATGACGTAAAAGATGGTGAGTCGACAAAAACCAAGGACCAGTCTCTAGGGGTCTCTGGAAGCAGAGCTCAACAGAGAAGGCTAGACAGAGCCCTTTCAGATGTTACCAACCCAGGCCCTACAAAAAGCATGGAATATGAACATATCCCAGACCCCGATGAGCTGGAGAATAGGGAAGATTTCACCTGTTCTTTTTCTTCCTCTTCAACCTCTGTGGTCTTTTACAAAGACCAAGTTCCACAGAGTTCTGGGCTGGTTAAAGACCCCTTTCAACAGAGATCCCATTCCCTTAACTCCAGACCATCAGATTTGCCAAAAGGATCCATAAAGAGCAACAGTGAAATCACAAGATTCACTTCTGAGCCCTTTGTTGACTGGCCACCACATACAGATAATACAGATAACACAAACCCGATGGACAGTGATCTGTGGAACGATAGTGGAGAATCCTTTGAATTCCCTGAATCTATTCAAAGTTCTTCATCAATGTCCAGCAGCAACTTTTACTCTTTTGATAATTCAAATAAAAATGTTTCCCTGCCTTCACATAATGTGCAGTACTCCAAATCATCCACCTCCAGCTCAAGCATCAGTGGAGATAAACCTACTGAATACACTGTAAACCCATACGAAGAGGATGAGGTTGATGAGGCAAGTGATAATGTGTCTAGCCTCAATGTCCACAATATCAATTGTCCCGATACTATAGTGATGTCACATCCACCATCTTATTTGTATATGACTGAGAGTGAAAGTTCTACTAATCAGAATGAAGCAGAAAGAGCAGACCTTAAATTAGAACAAGAAAGAAACAGATTAGAAGTGGGCATTACCATTCAGGAGTCAGAACCACAGTGGCCTGTCCTTGATTTCCAAAGTCTCTTCAAAATCAAGAAACGTCTGGATATCAAGGCACCATCACCACCACCAAGATATTTGGATATTAAACCAATTACACCAATCTCTGAATCATCCCCCAGTAGTAGTGTGAATGAAGAACATCCCAAGGTACCATCATCACCTCCACCTGTGTCATCCCCGTCCAGCAGCAGGAGTGGGGATGAAAGTCAAGGAGATGTTGTAAAACAACAGGCAGTAGGAACTAGAGATACCCCAGGTTCTACAATGTCACCCCCTGCAGCTACTATGACCACCACTAGGAGGAACAGTTCCACAAGTGAGAGTGAAGCAGAAATGACAAAGTGTGAAACAAGGTTACCTTCCTTGGACCTTGACAAATTAACCCACGTTAAGAGAGGTTTGGATATTAAACCATCAGCAGTGATTTACAAGTCATCCTCCAGTAGTAGTGAGAATGAAGATTACAAAAAAGACACAGTGAAACTAGAAATAGGGAAACCCAGTGAGTATTTTCCAAGTCCAGAGCCAGAAACTAAGAAGCCTGATCCCTGTCTGGGTGTTCCCCAACTCCAGAGGCATTTGGACATTAAAGCACCATCTCTACAATCAGGACTTGGTGTCAGTGGTGTTGGATCAGAACCTTCTCATTCTGATTCAGACTTTTCCAGTAGTGAGAGTAAATGGGGAAAAAATGACAAAAACGGTCAAATAAAAAAGGCATCACCTGGCATCAAATTGGACAATTATACTAGTATTATAGATAGAGACAAACCCACAACCCAAAACATAAACCCCGCTCTAAAGGCAAGCACAGACCATGAATCCCCATGGGCAGGGCTGAATCTGGGTTATTCTCGCTTTAGAAAACATCTGGATATCACATCAAAGAAGGACGTACCACTCAAGGTACCATCATCACCTCCACCTGTGTCATCCCCGTCCAGCAGCGGGAGTGAGGATGAAAATCAAGGAAATGTTGTAAAACAACAGGTGGTAGGAACTAGAGATACCCCAGGTTCTACAACAACGTCACCCCCTGCAGCTATTATGACCACCACTAGGAGGAACAGTTCCACAAGTGAGAGTGAAGAAGAAATGACAAAGCGTGAAACAAGGTTACCTTCCTTGGACCTTGACAAATTAACCCACGTTAAGAGAGGTTTGTATATTAAACCAACAGCAGTGATTTACAAGTCATCCTCCAGTAGTAGTGAGAATGAAGATTACAAAAAATACTCCACAATGAAAATAGATAGAGGGAAACCAACTGCAGCTAATATAACATTCCATGAGAGTGACGGTTCCACAAGTGAGAATGAAGCAGAAATGACAGACCACAAGGTGAAACAGAGGAAAGATAGCATGGAGGTAGGGACCCCAAGCCAGGGACAAGAACCACAATGGCCCAACATTGACTTCCAAAGTCTCCCTAAAATAAAAAAGCGTCTTGATATCAAGGCACCATCACCACCACCCATATCAATTGAGAGTCAAAATGAAACAACAGGCCACCATGTGAAGCAAGACACAGAGGAATGTAATATGATTAATATTCCACCTGAACTTTTAAGTTATGCACCAGAAACAAGGTGGCCTTCCTTGGACCTTGACAAAGTAACCCTCGTCAAAAGATATTTGGATATTAAACCACCAGCAGTGATTTACAAGTCATCCTCCAGTAGTAGTGAGAATGAAGATTACAAAAAAGACACAATGAAACTAGAAATAGGGAAACCCAGTGAGTATTTTCCAAGTCCAGAGCCAGAAACCAAGAAGCCTGATCCCTGTCTGGGTGTTCCCCAACTCCAGAGGCAATTGGACATTAAAGCACCATCTCTACAATCAGGACTTGGTGTCAGTGGTGTTGGATCAGAACCTTCTCATTCTGATTCAGACTTTTCCAGTAGTGAGAGTAAATGGGGAAAAAATGACAAAAACGGTCAAATAAAAAAGGCATCACCTGGCATCAAATTGGACAATTATACTAGTATTATAGATAGAGACAAACCCACAACCCAAAACATAAACCCCGCTCTAAAGGCAAGAACAGATCATGAATCCCCATGGGCAGGACTGAATCTGGGTTATTCTCGCTTTAGAAAGCATCTGGATATCACATCAAAGAAGGACGTACCACCCAAGGTACCATCATCACCTCCACCTGTGTCATCCCCGTCCAGCAGCGGGAGTGGGGATGAAAGTCAAGGAAATGTTGTAAAACAACAGGTTGTAGGAACTAGAGATATCCCAGGTTCTACAACGTTGTCATGCCCTGCAGCTAATATGAACACCACTAGGAGGGACAGTTCCACAAGTGAGAGTGAAGCAGAAATGACAGACCACAATGTGAAACACAAAAAAGACAGAACAGAGGGGATCACATGCCAGGAGCCAGAGGCACAATGGCCTAACATTGATTTCCAAAGTCTCCCTAAAATCAAAAAGTGCCTAGATGTCAAGGCCCCATCACAGCCACCTGATACTTTCAGGAGTTCAAAAGAAACAACAGACCACCAGGTTCACAAGCAAAAAGAGGAATGTGAAATTGTAAATCACACAGCAATAACAATATGGCCTTCCCTGGAAGTTGACAGTCCAACCCGAATCAAGAGACGTTTGGATATTTACCCACCATCACCAAAAGCGGATTCATTCTCCAGTAGTGGTGAATATGGAAATACAGACCCATTGGTGAAAATTGAGAAAGCCAGACCCAGTGTGAGTTTTCCTAATCGAGATCCAGAAGCAATTAAGCCTGCTCCCAGTTTGAAGAGGTGTTTGGATATCAAAACACTATCTTTCACATCACAGAGAAATGCACCACCCACAGTACCATCATCACCTCTTCCTGTTTCGTCCTGCTCAAATAGTGAAAGTGAAAGTGAAGGTGAAGCCAGAATTCAAGTAGAAGAGCCTATGTGGTGTGAAGTGAATATCAATAGTGTCTCCCGTGTCAAGAGGTGTCTAGATATCAAAGTCCCAGCACAATATGAATCATTCTCCAGAAAAAGTAAAAATGAGACCACAGAATACAGAGTAGAGCAAGAAAGAGACAGCACTCATTTCGGCATCATAAGTCATTACAGACAAACAAATAAGCCTGACCTCAGTTTGTTTATTCCTTATATACAGAGGTATCAGAATATCGAAACACTCTCACCTCAAGCCACTGCTTGCCTCTCTTCACATAGTGGAAGCAAGACAGGTTTACAAACACAAGATGGAATGGACTTAGGTAAGTTTTCCCTAAGGACACCTCCAAATACTAATTCTGATTATATGGAAAGGAGTAGGGCCGAGCAGGACCTTCTGCCCGTTGACATAAGGTGGAATGGTATTGGTCGTTACTTGAAAGACCTCTCTGTCACAAGCCAGGGGAGACAAGATGTAAGCAATCAGTCAGAAACTCCAAGGATGATGCTTGACCCTAAAGTTAAAATCTCAACTAGAAGCACAGATGAGATTGATTTGAAGGCCATGTCAGAAGACAAAAGGGGAGGGAAGGGCCTAAGTGCACTGAAAGCCTTGTCATCAGAGAGGCGAGGATGGGATACTGACTACAACATGCCGAAGTAGGGGATGACCAGGGTATCCCTTTAGTGATGCCAATGTAAACCCACAGACCCTTTCTAACTAGTCACCATCACAATCCTATCCACTACCTCAACAGATCAATAGCTGGGGGTCTGTTAAATCCTTTGCCACAAGGCATCGGGTCCCAAACTATCTGTAAAGAGAAACATACATCTATTGACATTGAAGTCTACTAAGCTGCAACTACATGCAAAACTGGGTGTATATTGAGTGTATATTCAACCAACCACTGGTCCACTATGAGTAGTGGACCAGTATGACCTTTTCGAACGTCTCCGAAATGTTCACACTCCATTTTGATTCCTCCAGCAAGAATATTAGTGATTATGCTGCTACTGCATATGAATACCAAATGTGTGCATGGTTGGTTAAGTTGAACCATAGATATTGGTAAGATTGTTTTTCTACTGCATGTTGTAAAATGTATTGCAATATATATAT